>JALBCR010000961.1:227500-235000 GCA_030710515.1 Abscondita cerata
TCCTGGCAAAATCATAAGTTGACATTTGGTGACCCGTGTAGGTCACTAGGGTCAAACACAACTCTGAAACTTGAGAAACAGCATCTCCTCATCAAGACCTTTCCAACGATACCCTATTCGACCCATTCCTGGCAAAATCATAAGTTGACATTTGGTGACCCGTGTAGGTCACTAGGGTCAACACACAACTCTGAAACTTGAGAAACAGCATCTCCTCATCAAGACCTTTCCAACGATACCCTATTGGACCCATTCCTGGCAAAATCATAAGTTGACATTTGGTGACCCGTGTAGGTCACTAGGGTCAACACACAACTCTGAAACTTGAGAAACAGCATCTCCTCATCAAGACCTTTCCAACGATACCCCATTTGACCCATTTCTGGCAAAATCATAGGTTGACCTTTGGTGACCTGTGGAGCAAAACTGGCCTTTACAATTGACTGCGACCTTCACAAAAGTTGTTAAGGAACACTTTAGGAACAACATATCCAAATTTGGTGCAAATCGCACACAAAATGCAAATCCCGTGCCCAAGGTCCGGTCACCTTTGATAAAAGTGATTTAGGAAACTTTAAAGAGGTATAACTTAATTCATGTGCTAAAAAAATTGCGGTTTCTAATTTTTCTAGGCATAACTAGAAGGTTCTTAATGAGTTTTGATCATAGGCGGCGTTTAATTTTTTTTCCTAAAAATTAATTTAAAAAATTTTTTTTTGTGAAATTTTTTTTAAAAATAGACAAATAGTGTGTAAAATGTTACGCTGATTCCGAAAATGTCAAAAAATACCGGGTGTCCAATTTAAAAATCCAACAATTAGAAATATCATCAAAATTAGCCATTGAAGATAAGTGTAAGCTAGGTATGATGTCGATGTGTATGATAAATTTGAACAAAATGTCTTACTATTGGAAAATAATTGACTAGTTTTTAAACTATTTAGTTTTTTCTTTCTACTATTACGAATTACCTCGGTTATGTCATATTATCAGAGAATATTAACCTACGGTAAAGCAGCGATTTTGTCAATTTTGCATATTGACGCTCGCCCATTTTGAAAGTACAAATTCAGTGGTGTTCTTGAATATTACGATAAATACGTGAAGATACCTTTGTGATTAGATGCTTTCAGACTTCAAAAGTTGATCTAATTGGCAGGAAGTCGATGTACTAAGTAAGATTTTCGAAGATTTTCGTTACTTGTGCCAATAAATTTGTAGTTTCAAAATCATTCATAAGTAGTTTACGTTTTATATGTAAAATCGACTCAGTGTCGCTTCTTTACCTTCTTTGATATTATTGTGAACGTGACCGTAAAGTACCAACCTGTTTCGTCGAGAAAAAACATCACTATAACAGTCGAGAATCTCGAAAATTTCAGAATTCACAAAAAAAGCAGCAATAAACGCTTGAAGAAAAACAGTATATTTCACTTGAACTTAAAAATATAATAGTTTAACTCCCAGTAAAATCTACTATTTTACAATCGATAGGGGAAGAAAATATATTAGATAATATCAACTTCTTAATTATTTTAATGAAACTGATAAAATTAAACACATAATTCCACATTGCTGTGGAAATAAAGATATGGACCAAAATTCAGAGATATCACTCACTCTCAAAATGTGATTCATAGACAAAACTGAACTATTTGGCCACTATAATTTAAGTAGAGAATTGAGGGCCGACCGACGACCTCTATTAGTCCAGTGCATTTAGGAATTGACCCACCAATTTTGTATACATTTTTTCTCTTACCCTCCGTTTGACAGGGTTTTTCTCGGTGAGTTTAACCCTAAGTTTGCGAACCCCTAAAACCAACCTTTTTTATTCCATCTTAGATTTGGTGTCTTCTTGGAATTTTCATACCTCACGTTCTAATTATCGCACAGTCATAAACTTGGTGTAATTGAATTCCTTTTGAATTATATTTTCAAAAATGTTCTCTGACAAAAACTATGCGTTTAACGGGAAAAAAGTTATTGCTCTTCAAAAGTCGACAGAACGACTTATCCAAAAAAAAATTTTTTTCCAGCTCCTATCTTTTTTCCAGTCCACGCTTTTTTGTAACAGAACTTTATTAAAGATAAAGTAATTTCTAACATTTACAGAAAAAAATTATCCCGATACGACCATTTCTCGCCGGTCAATCGACGTCCAAAGTTGTTATGTTCCGTGCTGAATTTCAAAATGCACTGAATAGCTCTGGCGCTTCGCGCTGCATTTCGTCGTAGTACAACTTGTCTCCTGTTCATTTATTAATATAAACAATTGTTATGCATCGTACATTGTTTAAATATGCCAATAAAAATTTTTTTGAAGGGGATTTTTATTTAAAAAATCAACAATTCGATGAGTTTAATGAGATAAATGCACTTGGAGCCAATGACAACCGATCAGGAACCGATACCACGCATACTTCTGGACATTGCATGCTGTGGATGTACAACCAACTGTAACAGGGCTTGTGGATGTCGAAAAGCAGGTTTGAAGTATTCTGTTTTGTGCAAGATTTACTATGGAAAACCCGCACGATCGCAAAAAGAGATGTAGAGGACTCGATGACGAAGACGACAAAGTTGATGACGAACTTGAACGTGACGATTGCTACCAATATCATGGCAGGGTGAGAAATTCATTAAAGAAAAAGTGAAATCTGTGGATTGGCCTATCGGAAAAACCACATGAAAAAAAAACACGCCGTGCACTCAACCTCAAGGGTGGGGTGAAATTGAGTTCGGAAAAAGCAGAAAAAATATGTTAATAAAGGTAAAACCCGCGAAATATTAATTGTTTAAAAAAGAAATTTCTTACTGTACCAATAAATTAATAACAAATAACAATATTGTAATTGAATAATATTTGGAAAGAATGAAGTCATCATTAACTCATCGAAATATTCATTTTTTAAATAAAAATCCACTCCAACAAATTTTTTATTGAACATATTTAAACACTGTATGATACATAACAAAAGTTCATTTTAATAAATGAACGAGGGACAAGTCGTATTGCGATAAAATGCAACGCGGAGCACGAGCTCTCTTCAGCGTGTTTCAAAATCCCGAGCAAAATTGTTATGTTTTGATTGACAGGCGAGAATGGTCGTATCAGAATCTTTTTTTTTTGTAAATGATAGAAATTACTTTATCTTTAATAAAGTTCTCTCACGAAAAAACGTCAGGTAGACTGGAAAAAAGATAGGAGCCGAAAAAGAAAAAAAAAATTTTTGTAAGTCGTTCTGTGGATTTTGAAGAGCAATAACTTTTTTCCGGTTAAACGCATAGTTTTTTGTCAGATAACATTTTTGAAAGTATAACTTAAAACCAATCGAATCCATTGGCGTAGATATTTGAAATGTTTAATTATTAAAAATACCCAATTTCTCAAGTCATTGGATTCATTTTCTAGCCTATAAAACTGTGTAAACGTTCTAAATTTAAGGAAAATCGGTTTCAAATCAAAACATTAAGATATTTTTGTTGAAAAGGTATATGTGTAGGTGTCCAAATGCGATTGATTATTATCTTAGATCATGTCCAATATGATAGACATCTCGATGTTGTAACATATATGAAAATTTTAAAAATTGATGTTTTCTTTTATAAACATCATAATTGCTTATTTTGAAGTAACGCCAAATCATTTAGTAAATGTGAAAAATCAGAGGGAACATATCAGTTAATGAACTGGCAGATTGTCTATGTCTAATAGATAATTAGGTTCGGCAAATTTTGGCATAGATACAAAAACTATCACAATTTTCTGAATGAAATACATAATGACAACTAGGGATAATTTTTGTAAGAAAATATGTTGACTGCAAAAACAAATGTCGACTAAGTAATTAAAGAAAATGAATTATGGAACTTATTTGAAATAAATTGAGTTTGTGAAAGATAAAAACTGAATTACAGAAACTCAAGAAGAATTTATGTATACAGGTTGATTGAAAATTCAGGGTTACTTGATTTACACTTTTATTATCCATGATAGACAAAAAGTTTATTAAGAAAAGTTTTACAAGTATACAAAATGAGTATTTTCCAAACTTTGCATAAAATGGCTGACTTCCGGTTTAAGCGAAAATGACGTCAACTTTATTTTTTTAAATGAATCATGTAGTATTTTTTAGGCTAAAGTGATTCTTTGATAAAATCTCTTTAAAAAACTATAACACAAGTATAGCACTAAAGTTACTAATAAATTAGTTATTTATTATTCAAAATCTAAACAGATGCGTTCGATTGGTACAATTAATCTTAGGAGGCTGTGAAAACTACTACTTATTTATGATACAAGTGTGTGAAGTAAGGCTTTATGCACATAAAAGCCCTCTACTACACGTGTTGTGTCTCATTCAATATTTTATCGATGCCACAACTAACTTTTGCAAATAGAAAACTTGACAATAAAAATTGTTTAATAATGAAAGTACCATTTAAATTACATATTAGTACATATGATTTTAGTTTTTAAACGACGATTTATTTAAAAGTAGTATTTCACACACAATTATTTAGTAATAGATTAGACGTAGATAAAATAAATTAATTGTGTTGAAAAATTGCTCCAAATATCTATAACTTTGTATAATAAACATCATTTATGTTTTAGGGCTGCATTAGGAAGAGTTTGTATGAAACTTGTAGTAGTAATGGGCGTAACTTGGATAGCCGATGTTATATCCTGGGCTGTAGGAGGGCCTCAAGAGCTATGGTATTTAACAGATTTCATCAATTGTCTTCAAGGTGTTCTCATTTTCATCGTGGTCGGCTGTCAACCACAAGTAATAATAAAACGCACACATTTGTATTATTTATCTAAATATATTCTTCATGCAGGTTTTAACAGCTGTGAAAAGGTGGTGGTGTTGGAGGAAACGTCACACGACTGGCACAGCGGGTACAACAAACCATCACTCATCAAGTTCACAAGGACTGCCCTCGATAGGAGACACAGTTACTAACAATAGTGTAACAAATAACACAAAATCTGTACCCATGGAAACAAGTTGTTAATTCAAACAAAATTTTATCTACTGACAATAATTAAAAATTTGTAATTAAGTACAAAATTTGCCTTTTAGTTGCTAGTCAATGTTTTTTTCTTTTGGATGTTAAATGTTTTAAATGTGAAACTATTGACTTCTTGTTTGAGACTGAATAGTTATGTTAGTGTTTCATTTTATTTTACGTAATTTAAAATCGGTAGTTGTAGTTCCTTATTTACTTTTATGTTAAGATAGCGTGTCAAATACTAGTTATTCGATATTTAATGTTAAGAGTTTGGCCGAGCTTAGCTTTTTATACATTTTCGACAGTATTAACTACTCAACAGACAATAATGCTTGACAAGTGTTGCTTCTATACTATAATGGTTATATGTGTATGTATACCCAGTATTATACGTTGTTGAATATTTTCATGTACAGAAAATCAGTATTTAAGTAAATAAATGGTTAAAATGTGCCGTAATAATCAATCAAATTCCATATTGATCCAGTTTCAAAAATATTTGGCTACATAGATAACGTAATAATGTGACAGATAAAAGTTAAGGCAGGTGTTACGAAGTTCTGAAAATTGGAAAATTGTACCTCGAAAACATTAACCTACTATACAACTTTATGATTTAATTCTGATAACGGTTTATCTAAATTTAATGCAATTGGATTAATAGATATAAAAGTATGTACTTACCAGATGATACCGTTGAACATCAAATATCCTCACAAAGGATTTGGGATGCACAGCAAATTAATAGCACATACTTAAATTAAAAACCACACAATAAGGTATAATAACACGAAATTTGTGTTATTTCCACTGAGCACAGAATCTTTTATATTCAGCAAATTTTTAATACATCAAAATGGCGGGATAACTTTAAAGAACTAATGCTCTGATTACACTGCAACATTAAGGCGAGATTTTAGATGGTTAAATACAAAAAGCTAAACTAGGTTAATTTAACAGTTTAAAACTCTAATATTACTTCAACAATATTTCTATTTAATAAATAAGTGGCAGAGTACGTATATGGAGTAACATAGATGTTGCAAAAATTATATTTAAATAACCTGCCGCTAAACCCAGAAAAATTGGCCGATCAAAGGACGAAAAACTTAATAACGAGGAATCCAAGATCTTCGTATTAATATAATGTAGAGCAAACAAAATAAATTCGGTATTGCAAAGCCTATAAAATCAGTTAAGCTTGCGAATGTACCTTATTATAGTTACAATGTTCTATTTCTCTTTATTCATGTGTGCTAGAAAAAAAATAGAATCAAGCGCCTGTAATAATCGTATGTCGACACTTAATTAATATTTTGATAATTCCCATTTTGATGTTTTGTTTTTTCGTTTAATATCCCTTGTATTGTATATGTAACTGCATTTAACATTATTTCTGTTTTCAATCATTCAAACAATAGTACATAGTAGGCGTTTAATAACTACATAATTCATAGAAATTAATACAAGAAATTAAATAAAATGATCTGATTAAATATTCTATAAATACATGTTATCGGTAATACAGAAATCTTTATAAAAAGATCTTACATACGTTTATGAAATTTAATTCAGGTAGTTATTCAGAATAAGTCATATGGAACCTTATTATGATTTTAACTTTACTACGGAATCACAAAATTAATCATTGCAATAACAATAATAATAGAATAGAGAAAGCGCCGTTGCTAATCATGTTTCGCAAATGCAACGAAACTTAAAGTGTTCGAGTTCCCGTACTGTTTTTAATTTGCTCTTCCACGAGTCTGCAAAATATTACAGGTCTGTTCCTGTGACTTGTCTATAAAATGTCATTTACTAAGTAGGTACAAGTAAAATAATAGTATATTATGGAACAAGTTTTATAAACAACAGTTTCGGTATCACAGGGAGGAGCAAAGCGTAGCGGAGCGGGTGTCTGTAGGTATACATAAATTGAATTGCATAATATACATTTCGAGACTCCAGCTGGTTACTAGATTGTTACAATAACAAAAATTAGGTAAAATTCCTAACTTGAATAAAAAAAAATGCGAACAGCTAGGTATTTATCATTGCTATTTAGCTATATACAGGGTGTTTCACCAGGAACTGCCATAAGCCGTATACGGAAAATTATACATGGAAAAAATGGGGCCAACTCAACTAATATATTTTCATTCTTCTGACACACTTTCGGTTGTAGAGGAAATTGACATCAACTTTGTTATTTTAAATAGAACATCCTATATGTTATTGCATTTTCGGATTCTACTTCAAATTTTAGAGACACTTTGTATAACATTCTCTGTAGCTAGGAATCATAGATTTCGAGATATTAACTTTTTGGTAAAACTTTCACAGATGCAAAAGTTCACGAAAATATCTGTAACTTTTTTCGGGAACTCCATTTCGGGGATTAAAATTTTTGGTTTGTATAAAGAAAATAGCAAACGAAAATGTGCCCATAGATTAAAAAATGTAATACTAAGTGTTTCA
>JALBCR010000961.1:240000-280600 GCA_030710515.1 Abscondita cerata
G
Source organism: Abscondita cerata (assembly GCA_030710515.1). Classification (NCBI taxonomy): domain Eukaryota; kingdom Metazoa; phylum Arthropoda; class Insecta; order Coleoptera; family Lampyridae; genus Abscondita; species Abscondita cerata. The sequence continues at coordinate 240,002 of JALBCR010000961.1, forward strand.
GGGGGGGGAGGGGGGGAGAGGGGGGGGGGGGGGGGGGGGGGGGGGGGGGGGGGGAAAGGTTTTTAAAGAAAATAAACAATATGAAAGGAAGGTTGGAAGAATCGGAGGCGCAATGCAGATTGGCATTGATGATGGATTTACTCAGCATAGAGTGAGTGAAGCTTCTACTACGCGGGAAGAGACTGAATCAGTCATCAAACCACAGTCTACTAGTGTCAAGACTGTCGAATCTCTTCCGCCAACAAGAAAAAAAACAGCAACAGAAAAGTACGAAACAAATGAAACAAAAGGACTCACAACCAAAGAGCTTGAACGGCTAGTTCTTTTAGAGCAGTATCGAACAAGTAGAGTTCAAAGAGAATACTATGAAAAAAGTTGGAGAGGATGAAGCGGGAGGAATCAACAGCAAATATTGTTAACGAGGGGGAGGTAACTTACTACAATATGTAAACAATTCATCAAATTTTCTCGTACAACGTTATTATATTGACAATTTATATTATATATTATGTTAGGTACTTATTATTTTTTGTAAGACTAAGGGATTTTGAGTATAATTTGAACTTTTATTTTATACAGTTTTATATCCACATTTAATGATCAAAGTTGTTTATTACAATGCTCAAATTTCTTCTGACTTCTTGTCCTTGCTGGCGAAGAGGTAGATCAACTTCGTCATTATCATTGTCATCTTCCTTTGGCACTTCTTCTTCAGGTGATTCAAAATCGATGTCTCTCAAAGTTTCTGCCACGTTATGAAGCACAATACAGGCAACAATTATTTTTGGCACATTCTACAATTTCACTCGGCAAACATATTGCAAAATAGGAAATCGACGTTTCAGTTGACCAAAACAACATTCAATTATCACTCTTTTTTTTTAAAAGTTTATTATAATTTAGTTCAGGACCTGGAGCGGGATTTCTGAATGGAGTCATGAGCCACGGCTCTATACCATATCCATCATCGGCAAGTAGCACGACGTTGTTTTTATTTTGTAAATGAACCCTTATTTGTGAATTCCTCCATATTCTTGAATCGTGGACCGATCCAGGCCAACTAACGTCCATACTAGTGAACATTTCTCTTGCATCACAAGTGGCTTGCACATTCAGTGTAGGATGACCTTTTCGATTGACATACTCATCACCATGGCGATTTGGTTTCAGTATTCCTATGTGGGTACAGTCAACTACACCAATTGCTGTCGGAAACCTATACTTGCTTTGCCAAAACTGTTTCGCATCCATAAGTTCATTATTAGTAGACGGAAACTTTATCCAGTAATTTGATTGCGCAACTATGCGGTCAATTACGGCAGTCACTGTACGAGATACTGTAGCTTGACTCACACCCAGTTCTTGACCAATGCCTTTCTGATACCCAGGGTCACTGAGATAGCGTAAACATATCTTCATTTTTAAGACGGATGTTAACGCACCTCCTCGAGTTTCAGCATTTATTCCCAAAAATCTGTTGGCAAGCCATTCCACATTTTCCTCTTCAAACCGGTATAATTCTTTGTAATCACGAATAGGTATTGATAAACGCTGTTTGTAGTGTTTAATCTCTCTCAGTTCCACAATATCTGCCATCGCTACAACTGATCACTAACGACTGAGTCTGCTACTGACCACACTCAGAATTATTGAAGGATATTCTTTTTATTTAGAGTAAAAGGTAACGTTTATGAATAATCAAATACTTTTTTGTGGAGGATATGCTCATACTCTATAAGTATAAGGTTTTACTCGGAATATTATGAATGCGAGCTGAAGGATTTCCTTCATATTCTGCAAGTATAAGCATAACCTTTTTTTTATGAATACGGCCCAATATTTCGGAATACTTACACAAATTAGAAATTAGCATTTTGTACATCTATACAGAATGCTTCACGGTGAGTGGCTTATTAAAAGTTATGGAGAAACTACAAATAAATTGAAACTGAAAATTTGCGTACAGGGCGTTTCAGAGCTACTCTACTTAATGACACGATTGCAGGTTATAACGAAAGTTAACTTAAACTTCCTAATTTAAAATACCATCTTATGTTTTATTATGCAAATTTCGAATTCTACTCGATACCATTTATTAATTTGAAAATTAGTAACGCCCCCTATGAGAAATTCCATTTTTTTCTCATAAGTGTAAGATAGTTGGAATTTATGTGTGGATAAACTATAAACATTTCAAATTGTATAGGGTGCTCACAACAGGTCAAACTTAGACAATTTCAATGTTCATCGAATATACCGCGCCACGATTGTCAAATTTGTCAAAGTTGCAGTACTTTTAGGATTACAATCAATTATATAGCTTAAATAGAAATAAAATAATTTTCTTATTTGCGTTATTGTATTTTTCTTACTACAAATTTGTTATTTAATAAAAGTAGAAAATTGAAATATCACACTATCATCAAAATTCAATGTAATTTTACTTGTAATATTCGTTGACAGTAGCCTACTTTAAAAATGAACAACTTCATCAGAATAAAATACTTTTTTTTAGAAAATGTCAATTAACTATTCAGAATTTACCATACAAACTGCATATAATTAGTAACTTTATAATCAATCATAAAATCGACTAGTAAACAGAAATACAGGATGTTCCACTTATAAAAAGTTATTTAACCCTTTGCGCACCGTTTTTTTTTTATTATAATATTTTGATACAATGCTCCGTTTCTTTTTATTCATGTGTGCTAGAAAAAACAAATTCAAGGAACTTAAGTTTGCCTGTAATATTTGACATTATCGATTTTGTCGTTTTGCTTTGATTGTTTATTTAATACAATTGTATACGTAACTGCATTTAATTGTGTTCAAGAATTCAAATAATAGTACATATTAGGCGTTCATAATAACTTGACAAATTATACAGAAAATTCCACACCTATAATTTTGAACCAATTAAAATACGTTATTTTGACAGATCACCATGGTAAGGGAGATATTTTAGTGAAAATTTTTTTCTCGTGGGGTACCCAACAGCGAATTATACTGGAAATTTTTTGACGTTTACAATAACAGACCATTTTTGAAAGACTGGTTTTTATTTGTTCACATAATATTTAGTTCTTATACATTTTAATTACAAAGCTAAGATGTTTTCTATATTCTTCGGGCACCTCCCTCTTCTTAATGGCAAAATGCAGGACTTTGAATGTTTTCAATTAAGTGTCTATGTCTAATAAAATATATATAATATTTAGACACTCATTTATTCACCTTTTTCAACCACAATTCGGTGTGGAATTTTCTTACCGAATACCACGCGAGGTCAAATTATTTCCGCAATTTTTTTCTTGCCGAGTCGCAGACGAGGAAAATTTTCTAAAAATATTCATGAGCTCGAAAAAATTTCGGGAAATAATTTGACCTCTAGTTGTATTACTAGTGAAAATTAAATAAAATGAGCGACATCTGATTAAATGTACTATAATTACTATGGGTAAAACAGAGACCTGCATAAAAAGATCATACTAATGACGACATACGTTCATAAAAATTAATTCAGGCAGTTATTCAGAATGAGTCATACGCAATCTTATTTGATTTTAAAGGGGTAGCAGCGTTGTGAACGCCCGCATTATTTTTGAAATTAATAGAAATTGTATTTTAGATTAACACAGTTGCGACACGTAAAATAACTCTAATTAATGGAAAGTTTTTATTCGTACAAATTTTTTTTATAGCGCCATTAACAACAAAGATAAGTTTATGCATAATATCTCCAAAACTATAATGAATTTTTAGAGTAGCTTTAGGTGAACTAAAAGGCTTCATCATTGTTCAGGTTCTAAGCTACTTAAAATTTGAAATATTTAATTTACTTTAATAATAATCGAATATTAATAAGCATGATTTTGCCATCACCTAATAAAATTCGGCATAACTATCTTCTAACACATAAGAATCGGTTGATTTTGCTTTAAAACCTGAAGAATGGTTTTCGTTAAGTATTTTATTAATAAAATGTGTATCAACAATTCAATAACGACAAAATTAGGTGAAAACTGTAACAATAATTTATGTCACCAAAGAAATGACAAAGACAAGACTAAGAAAGAGAGACAGGGCAGCAAACATTAGCATCAGGTAGACTGGGTTAATCCTTTGTCAAATTCGGTAGCTTTAGGGCAGGTTGAAGTACTCCGAACCATAAAAAAATTAACAAAAAGTTCTAATGTTACATTTATTAAAAGCTTCATACAAAATGTGTTTCTCTTTAAGCGGTAGCAGCGTTTATTAATTTTTAAATTTATAGAAATTGTTTTTAGATGAAAACCGAGATGAAAACAAATGCGACACTGAATACTATAGATATATAATTTTTTTCTACTTCCACCTACAAAATGTCATTTTCTGCATCGTTTTGTATGTGCAAAAAGAAAATGTCTCAAAAAACTGTGGGAAAAGTGACATTAGGCATAGGCATAGGCAAAGGCAAACATCGTTTCCGTATTATTCCGAAAAAACATAGGTGCTTTATTCAGTATTATCTACAACGTTATTAAGCAACCGTTAGAAATAAAGCTGTCAATAAATTTAAATTTGACTTCTTGAAATAATAGGGATATAAAACCTGGTGGTCGTAGAAAAAGTATCGTGTGCGACACGTGCAGAAATGCAATTTGCATTTTTCTGCACTTATTACACAATATACTATTGTCGGCGACTAGCATTAGAAAGCTATGATTATAAACGTCAAAATCGTTAATAATGCGTCACATTCTGGCACGACATGTGATAATGTAGTGTCATAAAGTCGCCTTGACAACGAAGTAGATACCGCAATATAAATATAAAAGAAAACCATAGTAACTGTTACGGCATTGCGATTACTTTTAAATAATTTTTAATGGAGCGAACTTGAATAAAATTTAAAACTGAATCATGCTTTACAGAGAACTAATTTGACAACAAAATAGCATATGAAATTCGTTTATAATGTGGGATTATGACATGAGTGAATTTTATCGAATGAACGAAGCGTAATCCCTTACATTATAAACTAATTTCATAATATACTATTATAGCGGTATCAATAAAAGTTAAGTTTATACGTAATATATCAAAAATTAAAGTGAATTTTGAGATCTGCTTTGGATCAATTGAAAGCTGTTATAAGTCTTCAGGTGATAAGCTGTATAAAATTTGCAATATTTAATTTAGTTCAGTTATAATTAAATTGAATGTGTTTTCACATAACAAAATACGCTATAACTGTCTTCGAATAAAACCGAGTCAGCTGTCTTCAAAAATGTGATTTGCTTTAAAATTGTATCAAAAAGGTAAATCAATAACTCAATTACGACAAAATTGAATGAAAACTGTAAATAAATGAAATGACGTACAAGACAAGAAGGACGAGAAAAACATCAAGCCGGTGTATTTCTTCAATTAATTATACCTATTATTTATTTATGTTGCAGAAAATAGTTTATTTTACAACAAGAGATGAAAGTTCCGCTTTTTCGTGAGAGAGAAATTTGCTCACGTACGAAAGTGAGTGATCAATCTCTCGAAACGAAAAAACGTAATTCATCTCGAGTAGTAAATACTATTTTTCTACGAAATGAGAATAAAATAAAAAACTAAAATAATTAATAAAAACAAATTGGTTTCGAATACGTGAGGTTTTTTCACTGTTTAGTTCAATTTTGCAAAATGACAATATTACATCCCGACGCGGGAAAAAATCTAGTTTGGTATTAAAACTATAACGAAATAAAAAAATTCTCTTGTATACAATAAATTACTATTTATTTATCTAAAACAATAATTTCTGCTTATAATTTATTATTATGGGTCACGGTCATGCTGCGTCGGGCTTCAGCAGATATTTACCCGAAATCGTAGTATCCCGTTTGAAACTTATGAATGACGAAAGTAGACTTTTAGAAATGTTCATTTGAAATAGAGGAGTATTGTGTGTGGCCTAAATATTTTGTTACGAATTTTCTATGTGGTGCTACCACCTTAAACGTCCAAGTTATTTTAAAATTTTCTGTTGCTATTTTGTCAGAAAATATCCATGGCTTACTGGGCCAAAACGAAAAGAACTAGATCAATAGTGTTCTGCACAAAATCCCATTACTTTTTAATGCTAAAACTAATTATGTAAAAATATAAATTCTTTACCAAATCCACGTCTAATAATTTTTCAGTCATGTTTGCTTTTTTTTAAAATATTTTTTGTAAACTGCTTTTCAGTTTAATTTTCTGTTCTTTTCCATTAAAATCTTCAATCGAACCTTTAGGTTTAGTAGATCACCTAGTTCTAAAGTTTATTTTTTCATTAATTATTTGGATTGCTGCTCCTAATCGTTAGGCAACTCAAACACCTCTCACAATTTGCTTTATGCACTTGAGTACGAGGGCTTAAATTATTTTTGTTATTCGTTTTTATATGTTATTTATTTATCTCTCGTTTAGAATGACGTTATTTTCTATTTATTCATCGATTTCTTCAGTTTGTGTGGCAATTTCCGTGATGCATTACATCTAGACAGAACCTAAAACTTAAAGTCAAAGACTAACCCCTAGATTGTCAGCCGAACCGTCAGTTTGAATAATTAGTGGAGGTAGAATAACTACAATCTTTTTTTTTCTCCTACGAAGGTCCTATTAGTATTTGAGAACAAATATTTAGAATGTCGTTTAGAATACTAAAACTTGAAAAAAATCAAATTTGCAAGAAAATGTTAAAACTTTATTTCTACACAAATTCAATTTTTCATAAATATAGTACTTATTACAGTTAAGCAATGAATTTGATTCTTATCTTGGTAGACTTGGCTAAAAAAAATTGTTAAACAAGCCCATTTGAGAGACATTTTCAGCTATACTTTAGCATTCGGATTTGTTGCCCGCGGTCTCTATCAAGTTAAGTTTCGCTAACAGCCTTTTCAAATTCTGAATATTCTCTTCAAATAAATTAAGTTTGGGGCGCATCTTATATTATACGACCAGTTCATTACGGCAAAAACAAACATTATTTATGAAATACAAGCATTTTTATTGGAAGACTTGTTTTTAACATACCGTAATAATCTTAAAATTGCAGAAGGGGTGACACCAGGTACTCTACTTGCGGCACCAATCTATAAAGAAAGAAAGAAATTAAGAATCAGATGAATTATGCGATTTTGTATAGAATAAATTAAATCTAATATATGTAAAGTACCGTTTGCGGTTGCGTGGCTAATAATTTTTCTTTTTCTTCGACACTTAAACTCAAATCGTTGGACGTATAGTCCAAATCGTGTGGTAAAATCAACGATTCATCTTTCCTCATTTCCTTAACATCCTCGGCTTGATCTGCAATAGCCGCTTCATACAAAGCTTCAATTTTTAACCTTTGCGCTAGTGTTACATCGGTTGCACACTTTTCTAACTCTGGACATATTCGACTTATCATTTCCACAGTTACTTCATCCTTGGAAAATGCCAACATATCAAAAGCCCTACATTATATTAATAATTAATGAAAATGTACAGCGAAGAAAACTTACGATTTTTGTTCATTACTACGTGAAGGTTCTATTTGTAACAAATTTCTCCACTCTCTAGACGTTTTGAAAATACCTTTCAAAGTCTTTATTCCTTCATCCAATTCCTTTTGCACATGCTTCATTTTGTTATAACGATTCTTGGAAACGCATCCAACATTAAAACCTTTTTCAGTGAGCCTTTGATCAGCATTATCTGGTCGTAAAGTGAGGCGAAATTCAGCTCTGCTGGTAAACATTCGATAAGGTTCTTTTGTTCCTTGGGTGGTTAAATCATCAATTAAAACTCCTATGTATCCTTCCGTTCGATTTATGATTAAAGGAGATTTATGTAACGCCTATAAATAAATTTTAAAATAGGTGCAAACAAAATATGAAAAAAGTACAAGAGCAGCCGCATTGATACCACCAACTATACCTTGAGCAGCTGCTTCTTCATACCCAGTAGTACCATTTATTTGACCTGCTAAAAATAAACCTCTAACTTTTTTCAACTCTAAAGTAGTTTTCAGCTCTCTTGGGTCGACATATTCATATTCAACACCATAAGCTGAAATTTGGATTGTATACTTAAAAAAGTAAAGTTTTAGATTACCTGGTTTCACAAATTCTGCTTTTTCTAAACCTGGCACAGTACGAACTAATTTTACTTGTAACTCTTCAGGGAGTGTACAAGATAAGCCATTTGGATATACAACGTCACTGTTTATACCTTCTGGCTCTAACCATACTTGATGTCTCCTGCCTCCAAATCGTAAGACCTTTGCTTCTAGGCTTGGACAATACCTCGGCCCATTAATTTCTTCTTTTAGGTGCTGACTCAGATGAATATTATCTTTAACAATACACTCAATATCTTGTGTAGTATATGTGAGATAGCAAACCAGTTGTTGGGATGGCTAAAAAATTGTCATGATTACCTACATGACTCTGAATTATTCTTACATTAACTATTAACCTCTATTCAAACTTTATCATTCATAAAGAAAACGGTGTAGGAAGCTCATCTCCATACTGTTTATCACACACTTGAAAATTAATTGTGTTCGCTTTTAATCGAGGTGGAGTTCCTGTTTTGAGTCTACCTAATCGTAATCCTAAAGCATCCAAAGTATTGGCTAAACCTAAAAAACTTTTTAAGTGTATGAAAATAAATTAAAATTTAAAATACCAATAGAATTGGCATCTCCTAGTCTACCAGCAAATATTTTTTCTAAACCTATATTAATTTGTGCTTTTAGGAAAGTTCCAGTTGTAAGTACTACTGCTTTTGCAAATACTTTTGATCCATTATCTATGAAGAAAGTACAATCGAAACGATTTGTAAAAAACAACATGATACTTACTTAATATAATTCCAGAACAATTACAACCCTCTTTATCAAATAAATCATTTACTATTAAATCTTCAACCGATCCAACTAATGTATGTAGATTTGGAGTACAATTAAATAGTTCATTCTGCAAGTGCTGTTTATATAAAGATCTATCAATCTGAGCCCGGGTCCCCATACTGCAGGCCCCTTCCTCTTATTCAAAACTTTATATTGAATACCTGACAAATCACATATTCTTCCACAAACGCCATCTAAAGCATCAATCTCTTTCATTAAATGACCTTTTCCGATTCCTCCAAATGACGGATTACAAGACATCTGACCTGAAAACACTAATTTCAGTACCCAAACAAAGAATAAATTATTGTACCTATAGTTTCTTTTTTGTGGGTGACTAAGAGCGTTTGGGCTCCCATTCGAGCTGCTGCAGTGCATGCTTCTGTTCCGGCATGCCCACCTCCGACCACTATCACATCATAACTTTTGTTGTAGGAAAACGTTCGTCGATGTAAATTTAAAACACAAATATTTCTATTGATAAAGTTGACATACAATTTTAGCATCTTAATTTGTATTTTAATAACATTCAGTTTTACTTTTAGGTTAGGTTTTAGTTAATTTGAAATACTAAGTTGGTATTGTCGGTTTAAAAAGAAACTGTAAAACAGGATGCAACTTTCTATTTTAGTTGATGTGTTTTTGTAGTAACATTCACATACATCTTACATCTACAACACGGATTTTCATGCTTATATCATTGATTATGCTTATTTGCTCTTTGCTAAACTACTTTATGTCACAGGGTAAAAAAATTATTTCAGAGGAACACGAACAACTTAAAACTTAACTTCGGTGCGTTTGACTTTTGCAAGACAACAGCAACCATGTTTAAATGGTATTGGAAGTTAACTTTATACATTGATTATTAGAAGGTTGTGCACAGCTCACTGGTGACTATCGTTACGCCATCTATGAATTATATGTGTTAATGATCAATTGCATTGACAATTCCTAAATACGCATCTGGATAAGAACGTATTGTTTGAGGTTACGTTCGATTGTAAAAACAAACCTAATTTTTTTTAATAAGGTGTAAGTTAGATGTGTTTAAAAAATGATCAAATATGCTTAATAAGTTTCTTTGCAGGAAATACTATGGCAAAACATCATCCAGATTTAATATTTTGTAGAAAACAACCTGGAGTTGCAATAGGAAGGTTGTGTGAAAAGTGTGATGGAAAATGTGTAATTTGTGATTCTTATGTAAGGCCTTGTACGCTGGTGCGAATTTGTGATGAATGTAACTATGGATCGTATCAAGGAAGATGCGTGATATGTGGTGGACCAGGTATATCGGACGCTTACTATTGTAAAGAATGTACCATACAAGAAAAGGACAGAGATGGTTGTCCGAAAATTGTTAATCTTGGAAGTTCTAAGACTGACCTATTTTATGAAAGGAAAAATATGGTTTTAAGAGACGTTAGATCAATAATGGACGCTGTATCATTTTATGTGTGTTCAAAAATTTGTGGATAAACCTACTGTACTATTAATAATTAGAAAACTTTTTTGTACCTGTGTTTGTTCTCAGTTTTTTAAAACAGACAGATTTTTTTTTTCGAAAATCTGTTTAAATTAAAAAGTCGAGACTGAAAATTATAAGTATCGCCCATCTTACCCTCTGCTGCAGTGGTAATGAAATCCCTTGATAAGACTGTGATTGGTTCTGCATGCATTTGGTGGACCAATATAAAGTTCATGTTTGATTAAATTGTTCGTCCCAAGTTGTCCCAGTTATTTATTTCTACATATGGCTAAAGCAAGCACTGGTGAATAAGGATTGTTTAATAAAATTGTATTTTTTTAGTTACACTTTACATTACATGGGGGTTCAAAATTAAAACTGGGCTGGGTAGATCTTGATGTAGTGGGCTTATATACAAAGTTTAGATTAGAATTGCCTTCTTTTATGCACGTATCTCAAATTGTTTCAGTTCACTTCAGGGTGGCTCAGTTCTGCATAAGTTCTTTTTTATCGAATTAAAAAACAAGTGAGAACCCCACCACTTTGCCCTCGGCTTAGACAGACGTTCTTTGGAAATAAGCCACGGCTAGTACGGTAGCCTCTGCAGCAATGTGTTGCTCTTTGTTATCATAACGTACCTAATACCATATTATCCTTGGACTATTAGGAAGTTGCAGGACTCCAAGGTTACTAGTTGATGAAGGTTTCACTTTTTTTCATTTAGTTTTGCTCACACTAATTTATTAGATTTTGAAATCGACAGTTTTTAGTAAAACACGACTCAATCGTAATAAATGTAATGTATTCAAATTAATTTCTTTTGTTTTTATCGTTAATGAAACTATGCTTAGGGAAATAATTTCAAATAAAAGTTGCACAACCAAAAGCCTCTGGAGCTATCGAACAAAATCAAATAGACCCCTTATATCCGTATGATCAACACAACTTAAACTAAAGCGACGCTTAAAAACAATCGTTGCTATGGTTTTACCAATTGTATCTAACTTTTCTAAAACCTTCCTTCTATGTAGTGCAAATAACAATTTGTAGATGCTGTACCACTTTTATCTGTAGCAGTGTGTGACGGAAATGTTTAATATTGCCGTTCCTTTCAAATAGAACGTCGAATTATTCATGTTATTTGCCCTGGCGACCGGTAACCAATTTTCTAAATTAATTAACTATAATGCCGTTATTCATTATTAAATGTGTACCTGAGGTTATGGAACAATCCTAAAGGATTCTTTAATTATCCACGTTTGATAAACGCCCGACCACATGTTGGCGATTTGTTTGTAGTTGAATTGATTTTATATGACAACGCAAGGCTGCGTTCCGATTGCAGACACCCGACCCGATTTAGCGACGTGATTGCATTTTTGTGGTCGGAACCAACTGTAAAATGTGGCTCGTGTACGGCGGCTCTTGATTCAAAATTTGCATGTGGCTACACCGCCATCTTGTCATTTTATAATTTTCACTTGGAGGATTAAATTTTCACGTGGAAGATTAAATTTTCACCTGACAGAATTTCCACTTTCCAGAGTGCAATAATACGTATTTTCATTATTTTCTAATTATAACGAAAATACATTGTATTTACGTTATAGAATCAAGTAATAATAATGAAATCCCTTAAAAAATGTTTTGCGCAAAAATATGTGCAAAATCAAATCTATAAATTTGACGAGGCCATAACACGCACTATGATCGATGACGTCAGTACCTTTATCGACGCATTCACAGATTAGGTCTCATTTTGACTTTGATTGTTTGCTAGCTAGTGGCAAACTCCCAAACTAAACGTAGTAAATAACAAGTTGTAACGTACAAATTATAGAAATAGACCGAGTTTGGGATTCTCGACGAATGTAATTAAAATAGGAGAGAGAGAGAGAGTGAACAGATAAGTATTTCATTGAACCCGATCTAAACTTCGTATTCGACGCCAATCGTATCGTCCGGCTAGGTCACTAAAGTAACGGGAGGCGTGTGTCCGAGATATTAGTCAAGATACTGAAGGGACCGTCTCAAATGTTGGTTGTCAAAGCCCGGCGCCACTATCTTTCTATAAAGAGAATGCTACATTTTCGCAAGATAGAACGGTTAATGAACTCGTACTTAGGGCTACAATAAAATACTCGCACTGAAAACAAGTCACAATTTAAGTATCGTAACGGGCTTAACGAACGCAGTACCCGTTCCTAATTGGGCGCACTAAACCTACGCCGCGGTCAGCGACAGGCAAATCTTTGATTATGTTCGGCGGCGAAGTCCGGGTCGATTTTTAACTGGTTTAACGTCGCGTAAAATAACAGACAAACACAATACCTTATACCCTCTGGTAGGTAGCTACGAAGGCAGATACGAGGCGGGTGTGGTTGATGACGGTTTCTTAGATTGGGTGCCGTCTTCAACACTCACAACTCGCATAAAGCAACAAGGTAGTAGTAATGTCGTCGTAGTAATTTCGTCTCCGTATTTCGTGATCCGTATTTACGTGATCCGTAGTTACGTCTAAACGAGAAGCAAAGAAGATGTCATCCCCAACCGCTTAAACGCACATGTCAGACTACTTACGGTGTTCGAATGCGGAAAACGCATAAAATATGCAAAATATTATAGAGAACCACTGGGCGTTGTTGTTATAAATAGTTATACCCTAAAATAAAAGGTCGATTACTACTGATGCCATCGAAAACAGTAGATTTTATTTACCTAAGCGCCATTAGAGACAGAGCGCAGGCGAACACCACGGCGTTTAAAGTAACATTCAGCGGAACAGGACGGAAGTAATCAAACAGACACCGTGAAAACGAACCAAAACCGTCCTCTATCGGCGCCCCGAATAACTCCACCAAAATCACACCAATTTGGTGCGATATACAAAAATCACGTAACATAACCCCCTAGCAAAGGTGAAACTCGGTAGCCAATAGAAACAGAATCTCATTCGTCCACAGCAAACGAAAGAAGAATACAGATAGAGGCTGACAAAATCACAACTCCGAAGCTTAAACACATCCACAGAACAAACCATAAACCCAAAAAGTCACTTTCGTGGAATGATGTTTCTCAGCAAACAAAGCAATAAGAACCCCAAAGCGGCTTCTCAGAGAAACAAAAACATCTAGGGATGAGGTAATCAGTAGGAAAAAGTCGTCAAAACGGAAGCATAAAGCAGAAAACCTACTGAACCTCAGGCATGGTTCACACCCAGAATACGTCAAAGCTCAAGAGAGCAATAATATCAATCCCTACAAGGGAGAAATTCTGGCAAGCGCCAAGGACAAAAGAGCCCTGAAAACTAAAATGAAACCCCTACCCCAATAAACAAAACCCCACCTTGAATTTAAACCCCCAATAACACAAAAAACCCCAAGGAAAAGGTTATGGATCAACGGAAACAAGGAGAGGTTAAATTCCTAGAAGAGGTTAGGATAATCCCCAGGAAGACTATCGAGGTCGGAAATTTCCCAAACGGCGTGCATGTCGAGTGAGTGGCACAGGCATTTCTTCCACCAAGACCCTCGCGAGAAAAGGATGGAAAATCGCGTCATTGGGCCCCAGTAAAAATCCACTCCCACGCCATTCACGACACTTAGTACTCCTCCTCCCCAAGATAACTTCCTCCCACCCAGGAAAGGAGCTAACCCAAAGTTAGAGAAACCCCATGCAGTTATAGAGTGCGATTCTGAAAACCCGAGGAACCCCCACCTCCGTAGTATTTGCAGAAAAATGAAAGAAAGAATCCCCAAAATTTGACCCAAAAATCCAAAAAAGAAAGACTGGAGCAAGTCAACAGTATGAGGTTCTGTAGTGGTTACGACCAACGATCTATCGACGGAGGTTAAGGGCGAACGGTTTACCCCTGCCCCAGCTCTTGCACGCCCCTTTACGGCCCCCTAAGGGTTTTATGCCTGGCAGTGAGCAAGTTTACCGGAGACAGGAGCCCGACACCCCCTCACGCCAATACCCGCCGGTCCCCAGCCAAAACAGTACCACTTATGCAAGAAAGAAAGAAGAGAAAGATGATAGAGAAAGACAAGGGAAAGAAATTCTTTGTCAAGATGACACTGACTGAGCCATAAAGTCGTCCAATTAGACGGAAAAGAATCTTCCCCAAAAAAAACCCAAAGCAAAACCAATTAAGGAACTAATTCCCAAAAGTAAATCACCAGTACGGTGCGTCAGCAATACCGTGCACCAAGCAAACAAACTCAAAAGTAAAAGTAAAGCAAAAGATACGGAGATTCTTTCTAAATTTGAAGTATTGGTTAACAGTCGACATAAGTCGGATAGCCTCAATCAGAGGAGTAACTAACCCAATATTCTTCACTCAGTCGTCCCAACCCAACAAAAAAATAACAATAAAAGAAATATAGCAAAATACGCTGGATAAAGTCGATACATAACATGCTAATCCAGTAGCAAAAGTCATATTCAGAGTTAAAGTCACATCCGACAGAAAGGATAAATCCGATAAAGTCAAATCCAAGAGCAAAATCGAGATACAGCAAATAATCGTCTTAGTCAAAGCCAATCAGTCTCAACTAATGCCTTTTTACGTCGCTTTCTATATTTGAAGAAACAGAGAGATACGTTGGTACCATCCAGATGTTCAGTGATGGGCTGGTCGTTTGTGTCCGAATCTGTATACACAGGCTTCAGATCTTTTACGTGCCACGTACCAAGATTATTACCGTGGGCATCCTCTAGCTCATAAGTCCAGGGAGAGACCACAGTTTTCACCACGTAAGGGCCGTTGAACTTTGGCGCCAGTTTCGCGTTAAAATAGTTAGGGGCAGAAGATAAAAGAAAGTTTCGTTTCCACACTTGGTCTCCGACTAGATACCTAACAGTACGTTTCCGAAGGTTATAGCGATGGCGATGTTTATCATAGGCTTTAGCCAAACGAGTCGAGATATGCCGTCGGATTTCCTCGTACTTAGTAGGAGCAATCGCAGGTGTTTCTGAGCCAAATCAGGAGTATTCGGTTTCAGTACGGAACGGAAGTAACGCCCATTAATGATATGTTCCCTTCCAAAGAGTGCATAGTACGGAGTACATTCAATCACCTAGTGTTTTTCCGTACGTATGGCGCATCCGACTTTAGCGAGGTTTACGTCCCAATGCCGGTGATTAGTTTTCGTATAGGTAGCCAGCATGGTCTTCAACACACGATTCAGTCGCTCGGCAGGATTCGCTCTAGGATGATAACGCGCCGTGAAGAGGATTTTTGTACCATATTCGTCGCACATCTTTGTAAAGTTTTTACTTCGAAACTGAACCCCATTGTCAGTAATCAGGTATTGTGGTGAGCCATAGAGAAGGAATACTTGTTCTTCCATGATGGTAGTAACAGCAGCCGCGGTGGCTGTCCGCAGAGGAAAGAAAAGTGAGAACTTAGAAAAACAGTCAGCCACTACGAAGATATAAGTATGTCCCTTAGACGAACGTGGTAGAGGACCCACTAAGTCACAACAGAGAATTTGCCAGACCTGGGTAGGTTTAGCACGTGGAGTGAAATAACTAGCAGACCTAGCTTGCTCTACTTTGTGTTTAGAACAGGTGATGCAATGTCGAACGTATTTGCCCACATCAGCATGTAGCTTCGGCCAATAATAACGTTGTTGAACACGAGCCGTGGTTTTATAAACCCCACAGTGACCCGCAATCGGAGGATCATGGTTTTCCTAATAACCTGTTTACGTTGTTCTGATGGGACCACCAACTTCCATTCTCCCTGTTTTTGAAATGGAGTTTTCACTCGTCGGTACAAAACATTATCCACCACAGACCATGACGTGAGTCTTCTAGGTGAAGACAGAGTAAGTCGAGAAATCATACCATTATACCATTTGTCGGTCGTCGGTAAGGTAATGCCTAAGTTAGACTTTTCAGCAGAGTTAGTAACGGTATTTAGCATAGGTACAGATCGTGATAGAGTGTCAGGAACTACATGGTCCTTCCCTTTCCGATGTAGAATAGTAAAGTCGTATTGTTGTAAACCTCAGTGCCCATCGTGCCAATCGTCCAGAAGGGTTTTGCAATTTACTCAACCACAATAAGGAGTGATGGTAGGTGATCGCCGTGAAGTGCGAGCCTTCCACATACGGACGAAGTTTCTCGATCGCCCAGAGCAACGCAAGTAGCTCCTTCTCGGTTATCGAGTAGTTCCTTTCAGCCTTTGTTAAGGAACGACTGAGGTAACATATCACTTTTTCGCCATCCTCCATGTTCTGACTGAGAATCGCGCCTAATCCGAATTCAGAAGCGTCGGATTGTATAGTGAATGGTAACGAAAAATCTGGGCACGCAAGTATAGGAGCTGAGACCAAACGGTCCTTCAGAGCAAGGAAAGAGTCTTGACATTCCGGAGTCCATACGAAAGGAACATTCTTCTTGGTTAGGTGAGACAGTGGACCAGCTAGCATAGAAATTCGGAATGAAACGCCGGTACCAACTAACCATGCCTAAGAAACGTCGTATGTCGGTTACATAGTTGGAGTTGGAATGGCCAGTATCGCCGTTACCTTGTCTGGATTCACAAGTAAGCCATTTCGGTTAACAACATACCCGAGGTATCGCAATTCTGGAAGACAAAAGTGACACTTATCTGTACGTATCGTTAATCCTGAAGGGAGAAGTCGTTCAAAAATTTTCGACAGTACATCCTAAGTTATCAGGTATTGTATCAAAAGTTTGTGTAAGAAAATTGTTTAGAGTGAGCAGCTGTTCATTAGTAAGATCGGGGTGAGCCACAATATGTTGAATAGAGGAAATGTCAACGTTCTCGTCTCCAAACACCCAATATCCATCTCTAAAATTCGGGACAAAATTCATCGCGAGCCAAAGTCTATACCTAAAATTAGGTGATGCTTAATTTCTGGAATCACTAGGACTTCAAATGTCTTAGATCGATTCTCGACTGATATAGAGAATGTGACAGAACCGAGCACGTTAACCTTTACCCCATTTACGACAGTACATGAAGTTAAACCATTCGGATTGAGAGTAAAACCCAATTGTCTTAGGATTTCCCAGCCAAAAATATCGACCCTAAGGTATGGTAGTTCGTTATTTCGTACGCTCGCAAAGACATAATTTAAAAGAGCACGCTGCTGAGTATCTAAACCAGAGAAAGGAGTATCCGAGATATGAGTATGAAGCGAATCTACGACTCGGTCCGCAGATTCACGAGTTAGTTTTCGAACGTTTGCATTTTGGGCAGGTGCGCACTGTAACACCATGTTGACCACATCCATAGCAGTGAATGACTTGAGGACTAGAGCAATCTGGAGAAAAGTGACCGGGTTTCAGACAATTCCAACAAGTCTTAGCATTTAAGGTTGGTCGAGGAAAACGGCTAGGCACAGCAGCACAACTAGCACCAGCAGTACGGACAGTATTAGTCAATTTAGAGGTACGAGCATGTGGAGTGACAGCATCAGAGACATACGCTAAGGAAGGTTCAAGAAGTTTAGTCGACTTACGAGAAGGCGGTGGTTTATAGTTGTCAATGAACCACTTACTGAGCTCCAACTGTCTCTCCATAGTAATTAATTGAGAGATGGTACTAACTTCGGTCAGCCCTAAAGCCGATTGGTAGAAAAGAGTAAGATTACGTCTGATAAATAGGGCTGCTTGGTTTCAGGTAGAGGCTCAGTGAGCTTTAGAAAAAGACTCCTCATAACCGAAACATAAATCCCAATAGTTTCTTCTGTTCCCATAGTTCGAGTTTTAATTTCAGTCAGCAATCGCTCATCGTAGTCTAAAGGTAAGAATTCCGATTTCAGTAAGGTGACCACATCCCCCCCAAGAACGTAATGATTCACGATGAACCCGGTATAGGAGTAACGCTTTTCCAGTCAAAAGTTCTGGAACTGCAGCAAAAAGTTGTCAAGTCGTAACCCCTCGAGCTCCGCAGACAGCATGGTTTATTCCTTGATAATTCCTTAACATGCCTACAATATCCGATTATTCGGACATTTCTGAAATATTCCTAAGCTTATTACTAGGAATATTCCTGAATAAGTTTTAATGAATATTAAAGAAATATTTGGAATATAATAAGCATATTTCTTGAATCATCGAAATTGAAATGTTCGTACATTATTCCATAGGAATATTACTGCAATATTTTTTTAGCAGATTCATTCAATTTACATTCAATGTGTCTCATGCTAAATGTAATGCGACAAATTATTTGTTTTTAATTATCAACCATTGGCCTGAAGAAACTTTCCACTACAGGGAAGGAAAACCTAGCCACTATATCTTCTTAAAGAGCACTTGATCTATTTTCTGCATTGGTAAGTGTTAATAATGAAACTAAACTTAAGGAGCTTTAAGTTTGGCAACGTACTTGTATTTAAATTTTTTCTTAAAATGAAAAATAATTTAAAAAATAAAAGTAGTTCGACTAGTTTCGACCTTCATATAAAATATTAGCAGCATTTGATAGATGCTATTGGCGTCCAATTACAAAGTCATGTTACATTCTTCACCTTATGATGACGTTTTGACTAACGATGGTAACATATTTTTTCTTATTTAAATGATTCATAACCAATGTTTTATTTAAAATACATATGTACGTTTTCTCTGAGGATGACCTATATCTAATTTGAAGGTCGAAACTAGTCACGCTACGTTATTTTTTATTTCTATGAAAAAATTTTAAACACAAGTATTGGCCAGATAAAGTACTTACGTTTTATTTTTATTAGTAGCCACACTATAGTGAATTACAAGATCAAATTATTAATTAATTTAAAAAAACCTCCTACATTGGGAGACCTACATTTTTCACAATTATTAAAGTTACATTTTTCACGTTATTATACGACAACGGCCATACCATGTTAAAAGCAACGGTTCTCGTTCGATCATCGAAGTAAGCTACGTCGGGCGCGGTTTTTGATTGGTGCGCATATGAGAAAAGGTTCACATGGAATTACAAACTTCGTAAAAATAAATTAGGGAATTTTTTTTCTTCTGCGCAAGCCTTATATAGAATATTTTATTAATTATTCTATGAATGATCTATGGAAATATTCAAGGAATAATGAAATAGCGGACATTAGCATATTGTAAGATCATGCTAGAATAAATATGAATATTTCTAGCATTTTCAGGAATATATCAATCATCCCAAAGATTATACATTAAATATTCCACTGATTATATAATGCTGTTTGGGTCCGCAAAGTTCACTCTACGCGAATCAGAAAGTCAGTGAGCGACATAGAGCCATCTCCAGAAAAGGTCACATTCCATTTAGCAATAGGAAAAGGTTTCCATGACGAGATTCTAGATGTACTTGGTGAAACTGGATCAAAATCCGGTTCAGAATCTGACGAGGATAGCAACGTATTACTTTGAGTCGAAGGAAATTAACAGGTTTCGGACTAGAAGTTATTAAGGCAGGTTGAAAAAAAGAGACTGGTTTAGTTTTCTTAAGTTTTAAGTTATAGTCCTGTTTAAGAGATTTCAATTCAAAGATTAGTTCATTTTAAGTAACGAGTTTAAGTGAATTTTCCACATGATGCTGGAAAGGAACCAAAACCCCTAAAACGTACGAATCCCACAGAATGAGAGGGAAACCAACAAAATAATTCCAAAGATAACAGTAATAGCCAGTTAATTCGTCGACAACCACCCACGCAATACACAAAATTACCCTGTAGGAAACCAGATGATGTAAAGGTCAATACGGGTTCGCATATAATTCGCAACCCCAAACAAAAATTTTTATAGTAACTGTAAGATTGAGATAAAGATTGATTACGTTTCACGAAAGCAAATAGACAATAGCAAAACAAAGTACAGATAATCTTCGTGAATAAACCGTGATCAAACCTTACCACCAGTTAATTAAATACACCCGTAAGCGCCGAAAATTATTAATAACGTCCGTAAATAAATTTAAATATATTAGTGTGTTATTACTATCACAGATTAATTTAAGCGACAATATCCGATGAACAGTAAATTCAATAAATAAATTTTAATATGCAAATCTTTGATTATGTTCGGCGTCGCGTAAAATAACAGACAAACACAATACCCTATAACCTCTGGTATCCATCGAAAACAGTAGATTTTATTTACCTAAGCGCCATTAGAGACATAGAGCGCAGGCGAACACCACGGCGTTTAAAGTAACATTCAGCAGAACAGGACGGAAGTAATCAAACAGACACCGTGAAAACGAACCAAAACCGTCCTTTATCGGCGCCACGAATAACTCCATCAAAAATCACACCAATTTGGCGCGATATACAAAAAATCACGTAACAGAGTGTCAAAATAAAAAACTGGGCTGGACAGGCATCTTCATTAAAGCGTGACATAAATATTACCTAACAATTGACAGAAATAAATACCTACTAAACCTAAACTTTGTATCATCTGACTACTTTGTTAAAAAATTACCAAATGAAAAATGAGAAAATTCCAAGACCTATCCAGTCTAGTTTTTTATTTGAACACCCGTAATAAATGCAGACAGTTGCAATAGAGTACTTTGCGCTATATTCACGATAAAGGTTGTGACGTCAAGACAATGAGAGAGTGTTCTGTGTATTTGAATAAATGCCGATACTTTTGGTAAGTTTTTCTACATAACAAGCTCGGTATCATTATCACGCTTCAAAATCTAACCCGGACTCACTTGATAAGACGAACCATATTTATATGAAGAAGCTGTCCTCGTCACACATCCAGATAAGTGATTTAAGAGTTAATATTTCCTATTTATCTTACTATTTTGTAATGCAAATGTCATGCACGTACGAAGCGTTGTTGAATTTACGGTTTAATTCTTATGCGTCTTTAAATAAACATTCGGGTACCGTTTGTGAATTGAAAGACCTTACAGTCGACGAATCCTATGTTTATTTACTTTCAATTTTTAAACGTTGAATTTATGCTTGATAAATTAGTTCAAGCCGTTGGGTTGTATTAATATTCACTATTTTTTTATCAATTTCTGCGTATACGGAGTACCACTGCGTGTAAAATTCTGTCGCTCGTGAGCAAATTTCTCTTGCACGAAAAAAACTTTCATCTTTAAAATATACTATTCTAATTTTCTTGCTAAAGTGCAGCAATTAGCTCTGCCACGTACTATTAACGGTATGATTGTTCGCTAGAAATGGGTTTTTTCGTGAGATTTTAGACTTCATTCAAAAAATCTTTAATATTTATTTTTTCCTTGTTAAGCGACCCATTCAATAATAGACTACCTCACTGATTCAAACCAAATGTTCCTATCATCTCAATTGCATGAAACCTTTTCAGCACGTTTCCTGTTTGTGAAAAGAGTCGGATAGCCCCGCTTAATCCCTACTTCGATTTCATATTCTCTTTTTATGCTGGAGTCCATTACTGCACACCTCTTTTAATGAAAGAAAAACGATATCGTGATTGTCGGAGATTAAAAGTTTATGTGTGTGTATGAATAGGAATTCTGTGAACTAGAATTAATGACCTCATCAGTGAAGCCTTGAGTGCTCTTTTTTTGACGTGGAAAGTGTATTGACATCGTTTCAGGTAACTACAAATTTTGTAGGCGTCCTTCATTTCCTGACTGATGGTGCATTGATAAACTTCTTACACATCGATTAGATAAAATGGACTATCCCTGTGGGAGACACATACTAACTAGATCAATACGAGTACCCATCCCACGCAGCTGCTAAAGCTTAAAAGGTTCTACCTTAGATTGGTTAAGCTACATAAAATGCGGTATTAATAATCATATGTCTTTTTGCCCATTAGTAAAGAAAGTGAACCATCAATAATAAATAAATAAATAAAATACGGTCAGCTTGAATTAAACTCGTATCCATCAAGACCGGTTCCAGAGGACCATTAAAACTGTAACTGTATAAAATCGGTTGAATCATAATAAGGGACAGTGTGAGATCTTCTTGCCTCAGCATATGCCTGTAGAACAACGTTTCGTCTGAAGAATTATTAAACACTTGTAAAAACTGCGAACGTCTTAATGCTACATAAATTGCGGGTATAAACTGAAGTTTTCGCTTAATCGGAAACTAGTGAGATCATCTTTATTGTATTCTCCGAATTTTTGGCATAATCTAATAAGCATTCTATCAACCCAGCGCAAAACATCCGGACTATGTCTGTTTCAGCTTTGTAAACTACCATCCTTGACATTAAAACTGCTGCAGCTTCTTGATCAAAACCAGCACTAATGTAATGCAGACTGGTAGCATCGTCCGCCCAATTACGAGCTACGATAGTTACTCTTATACGTCGTTGCCTTGTACTATGCTAATACCGACTTATAAATTGTATGCATCCTCGTCCTCCTTGAGGTATTGGAGCAGCATGTTGATTAACAACTTCAAAGAACAGAGCCATGGTAGTGTTTGGAGTAAAAGTACACATTTTCTATTGGACAGTATTTCCCATATCAATTTCAGTATCTGACACCAAGTGACATGAGCCAATGCTACCTTGAATTTTCAGTTCTTGTGAACACTTAACTTCTAAAGTACCATTAAAGGCCATTTTAAGGTGGTTCTTTTGATCGCGTGCAAAAATCCTTTGGAATGTTTGTTTGAATAAAGATTAATTGAAGGATTTATTATAAAATGGCAAACCTTTTGTTGTCAGGCGATTAGCGTTTTAATTACTATAAATGCAGTGTAAAGTATTTATCATTGTAAGACGTTTCTTATATGTTAACCACAAAATGAATTTAGGTTTTTTATATATCTTTTATATCATCTGAAGATGACAGATAATTTTCAACACCGTCAAAACTAGTTCTGTTTGATTTCATTAAGGAAAGCGTAACTGTTACTTGATTATAGATTAAGTAAGTATTGGTCAGGATTTCAAGGCTCTCAAATAACGACTATTCTTGTTGAAGAATTTTAATACATAAATAAATATCATCATAATGGATCCGGAGTTCGTCAAGAAGAATAATATTTTTGGTTATTCCAAGTATTTTCATTTTCCTTGTGTTACTGAATAATCGGTCGTAATTCTAGAAGCGGATTCCTGAACCAAATTCAAGTATAAAAGTTCATAAAATGTCTGCATTTCAAGATTCAGGGTATCAATTTATTTGTAATCCATAAAATCCATAAAAATCCAATAAATTAAATGTAATAGAATATTCACAAAAAAATGTTGAAAAGCCATATTCCGCTCCTATGCAAACTTCTGTTCTTCTTTATGTCAAGTGACATACGTTTTCGCAAATTCCATATTGCTATGATCTAGTTACACAAGATTACATTTGATTTAAAGAAAAGGTAACAATAAGATAGATAGATTGTTCCGCTTTTATTTACATGGTGATATGGCCCTCAAGGTCCTAGTAATTATTTACAGAATTCCTAAACAACCCAATATTTTCTATAGAAGAAAGTATGAAGAAACAGGAAGACGCAAGGAACAGTTTCGCATTCGTTAGCAAGAGATTCGTTACGATAATTAATATTACTTATAGTGATTATTATTATTAATTTATCAGAAGCGAGCTGAAGTTTTAACAAGCAACGGGTTGACTATGAAACAAAGAAATTATAAAAATTAATTATTAGTTAAAAATTAAAAAATAATCATCAAGGCGGTGCTGTCAAAACATGTGAATATGGCCAATGAGTCAGTAACCCGAGTTTTAAATAAAATGCAAAAATTAAAAAAATGAAGTAATTTTAATAAACAAGAACAAATTAAAAAAATAAAGTGAAAGTGAACTGTCGTGATACTTACTTAATAAATAGATGCAGCGTAATGTTAATGAAAAGAAAATTTTCCCAGCGCTAATGAAAACGTTTCTAAAGTAAATGAACAAAACGAAGATAAAATGGAAACCCCGATTGTACATACTTATTGCAAACATTATTGTAATACTACGCATGGAACTGTCCTTCTCCACTCACATTCGGCTCTGTTTCTTTTCCTCCTTCATCCTCAAAGTTTTTGCGTTTGCGTCCCCTCTTGCTTTCTTCTTCTAGAAGCAATGACCATTCTATATTCTTCGCAACAATCATTGTTTCATTGAAGATGTTCTCCCATTTTCACAGCGCATGATTTTCAGTTCCTTCAAGAGAGCCTCCAGGTTTTCGACGCTACATCTACAGTTCCTCCCTCTGCTGAATTACTTTATTTACAATATCGATAGCTTTTAAAACTTTTACCCAAATCGAAGCAACCAACAAGCAGTTCAATGTTTTGAAATACTTTTGCAGTCATTCACGTCACTTCTGCATTCTGATGATAATTTAAATAGCAGAAGATCGTCAAGTGCTTCTAAAACACCTGGGAGATGGTTGGCGATCGGCTTGACACTATCAATTCTCGCTGACCAACGGGTCTGGAAAGCTGAGTGCAGGGAATGGTGGATCTTTCCTTCAGAATTTTCCATCTTTGAGGGCTTGAGCTAAAGATGTTAAAGAGCTTTTGAACAGCTCCGAAAAAAGAGACAGCGGCTCTACAGCTTTCAGCAGCTCGTTTTCCGCAGAGGTTCAGGGAGTGACAGGCGCAGGCTGAGTAGATGGCATGGCGGTTTTTCGATAGTATGATGGCCTGTACCCCTTTATAAGGCCCTTTCATATTACTGCCGTTGTCATAACCTTGGCCGCGGCAGTCTTCCATTGGAATTCCATTCTCTTCCAATTTTTTTATGATTAACGCCGCTATTGCTTCTCCAGTTTTCTTGCAGCAATCGGCGAAGAGAAGCAAACGCCCCCTTGATATCACAGGCCGCATGTAAATACCTAATCAACAAAGCGGTTTGCTCTACATAGGATGAATCGGGGGTGGTGTCAACAATAATAGAGTAATATTTAGCTTGCTTCCGTTCCTCGAGGATGATCCTGGTTACGTCAGCAGCGCAAGTTTCAATAAACTCATTCTGAATGTCGTGGGATCGGTAGTGAGCTTGCAGTCTTCTTCCTTGTTCCTGGGATCGCTGTACTTTGATTAGGTGTTGGTTGAGGAGGGGTCGTAGCGTCCCAGCAGCTCGAGGATCCCCAGGAAGTTTCCATTGAATGGTTCGCCCACTCTGTCTGTGTCCCCGCGAAAGGCCAAGCCTCTCTCGGCGAGGAACAAGGTTACGTGCAACAGACGCTTCAGGAGCTGTGTCCACATCTCCCGCTCAGCCTCCATTGACTTGAATAGACATCACTCATTGATTTGTCTTCTCTAAATTTTCTCTTTTCTACTTTCCATTTCAAGTAGCACGTTTTGTGCGCCGAGCTACCCTCGTGCTCTGGAAGCCTATCGTGGAGCTTTTTCCACCTTTTTTGGCCTGAATATCCTTCTGCAGTCGCAAAACTAGATTTGTTATTTTCAGGCAGGGTGCTGTAGATTTTACACGGTATGCAGAATAAGGCCTGTTTTACTCCACTCCACGCCAGTCTCTGGACACAAGTTCCCCATTTCCTAGTTTTTTCTTGAAAATACTCATTGGTAACGAAGCACCCACTGAGTCTTCAGGAAACTTTCCGGCAACGGTGCATGCTCATTTCTCATGTCAACATACACATCAAAAGTCGGATCACCAACATCACAACACAGATTCATTTGTTCATTTAGGCCTACATGTGATGATGGAGGGGGAAACTGCTGTGGTCTTTATCACTAGAGGTACATTTCACACTTACACACTCAACTGAAGCAGCGTTGTCCGACACTTCCAATGTTTCGGATCTTGGAGCACTTTCAATGTTCACTTCCAATGTGCTCGGAGAACTGCTCCCGCTGATGACAGATGACGAAGCTGGTTGTTGATACCGGCAGAGTCAGTTGGCTTTAAAGGCTCGGAGGATGCGGACTTCATGAACATTCCTAACGACAGTTGCCCTCTTTGCCTCTTTCTCCCGCTCTTCTCTATTTTTCTTTTTGGGAACCGGATTTATGTTTGTAAGACATCTTAATTAAATTGGAAAGTTTAGGCTTATTTATACATTACACATAATGACGTACGGAATAAAAACACAACGATTAATTAGAAATACACGAACGAACACACACGAACTTTCACCATCACTATGATTTTTGTCCTAGTAACTATATGCGTTTGGTTTCACATTACACAAATACAATCACTTATACTAAAAAAATTATTTACAAAAATAATAACACAATTTTATGTAGCAACGCTTTCCTTTACAAAATGTTAAAGAAAAATTCATAGATCCGTATCCCGATTCAAACAACTTGGAACTGAAGTACTCAAACTGATGGGAAGAAGAGAATGCCCTCTATTATTTGTTTATTGCATCTACTCATTGACCGACGGAATGTTGTGAAGTAATAAAACAAGGATTTGCAGAGGGTGGACTCTCGGGGTGGTTTCTTTGATCCCAATGGCCATAAAACAATCAAGATGTCACTGCGGGCGCCGCCGTCTGTTTGAAGTAAATTTGAATTTGACTACTGTTTCGCAGCCAATGCGTGGGACTCGGCCCAACATCGGACTCAAGCCCGTAAAGGAGCATCGTAGGTTTCGTAGGAGCCCAGTTTAACAATCTTTTGTCCGGATTCGGGCCCCGGGGCAATAGCCTCGGCTGCCCCCCCTCTCTCGCCGGCCCTGCTCACAGTCGGAGTTCAAGGATCGCATCTACAATCGTATTACACAATTAAAAATTTGTCTATTTTAACACGTACAGTTCTAATAATTTGATAAATACACACAATTAATATTACACGCTATAATTTATATCAACTCGCATCGAATGACAACTTACAACTAAACCCAAAAACTGCATGACTACGATTTTGCACTTGCAGAATAATTGTAGAACATTATAGAAAATAGATTCTGGAATTGTCGACCATTCTTACTTATTCTCGTAACTCCAGTGGCGTAACAAAACTAATATAGCGGTTGCTACAAAATAAAATAGAGATGCATTCTGAATTTAAGCCGGCGCATTTATTCTGTTAGTATTTGAATTCTTTTTTTTTACAATTTATTGCTATGAGAATATTATAATTATATACACGTTATTTAATTGTAAAATAAATTTATCTTGTGCTACCAATTGTCCTCCATACAAGAAACGTAAATAACAGAAGTTCAAAAAAATATTGTTTAATTTTTATTTACATTCAATCTTTAATAATTAGGTGCTTGACACATCTTGTATACACCTTTTTTTTTTATACATTCCTTTTTTTAAACTAAAACTAAATCCATATTTGTGTCAAGTAGTACCAACATAATTTACTAATATTAAAACAAACTAACCTAACGCATTTTTACAATTCGAAAAGATCGCGACATCATAGCTGACTTTCCAAACCGAAGTAAAAGGACAGTCTCGATTATCGAAAATATCACTTAAATTCAAGATACCACCAGAACAATCACTAAGACGATAGCAGACCCTCAGCATACCGTCTTTGCCGCAGATGGCTATTAAGTCGCCACCTTAACGGCAAAACAGCCCTTAACGCCACCTAGACGAACGTTCGAAATCTCATCCAAGAGCACCGAAATTTCATCTAGAATGACAAACTTCGGTCTCTATCCGTGTTCTACGATAGCGTTTAGCAAATGTTTAACGTTATTAAAAATCGAAATCGACCGACGATGCCCGCAATTCACGGACCCTATGGATTAACATATACCGACGACGAAAGCAAATCTCAAGGGTAATAAGACATCCCGAACAAAGCCATCAAACTTCTCTCCAAAAAAGGAAATTCAACGATCACCCCGATCTTCAACGCTTGTCTCAGACTTAGACATTCTCCCGACGGACGTATGGAAAACCACCGACGTTATCGAAACTCGGTAAACACCACGCAATTCCCAAAACCAATTACAAACTCACCAGGCTTTCTCGATTTTAAGCAAATTATTGGAAAAAATTATTCTCGTCAGATTACAGGAACAGGTCGATAATCTTCAACTAATCCCACCAGAACAGTTCGGTTTTCGTAGAATTCACTCCAGCAGGACCTCTCGTAGTAAGCTAATCACAGATGGCTTCAACCACAGCGACGTCACCGGAGATGTTTTCCTCGACATCGAGAAGGTGTTCGACAAGGTTTGCATCGCGGCTTGCTCTACAAGATGCACCGTCTCGCCATCTTTACCTCAAGGACGCAGATCATCGCCAGCTTTTTACCAAAACGATCCTTCGCAGCGAACATTCGATCCACGTCCACCCATCGCAGCATGCACGCCGGCGTCCCACAAGTTCAACGCTCTCGTCGTTGCTGTACAACATCTTCACGGCCGACATCCCGAAGATCAACGAATCAACATAAGCGTTCTACGCCGATGACACCGCCGTCTTGGCATCATCACAGTTCACTACACAAACTGAGAGAAATCTTCAACTCGCACTGGGTTTCCTAGGCATCTGGTAGGAAGATTGGCAGATTAAAGTCAACGCCTCTAAAGCGCGGCGATCTTCTTCAACCGACTGCCCATCAATGGCGACGATTTCTCCAGGAAAATTCGAGATTAAATAGTCGGCTTGACTCTATAGACATGAAGTTGCTTTGGGAAGCGCACATCGTTCAGAAACTGACCACCGTCAACGCTCTATTGGCAAATCCCTACCCGATGTTATCAACCGACTCAGCATCGACAACAAGTTACACATCTACAAAACGGTGATTGCCCCTCCATGATGTACGCAACAGAAACTTGGTTCTACGCTGCCAAAACTCACACGACGAAACTGCAAGTTCTTCAAAACAAGATCCTCCACATCATCGCAGACGTTTCCTGGTTTTCCCTCAAGGATCGCCTTCATCACGAACTTTAAATTCCCAAGATAGCAGACGCCAATATGCAACTTCGCTTCACGCGGTCTGGGACAACTATGTAGATGAGATGCGAAGGCACAAGAAGTCGAAGTATGTCATCTTAGGTTAAGTTAGAATAAATTGTAGCCCAGAGAAATAAGGATCGGAAATAAACGGACAAGGAAACTCTGAAATTATGTGTCATTTAGGATTAACTTGTAAAAATTGTTAAATTGAAGTATGTTTATCATTTCAAAACAAAAAACCAAACCTAAATGTTAAACTTTTGACTGACCGTTTATATCGTGTAAAGTCCGTTTTAAAAGTACTTATACAAAACATCAATATTATAAGCTATACTCTTGACCGGTTAAGTATTCCGCCCTATGTCTTAATTAATTAAATTTTATATAATTATTTAACTCGTTTAACAATTTAGAATATCGTGCTCCATTTTTAATGACGGAAAACTCATTCACTTCTAATAATACTGGAAACAGAAACATAAAAATAAACTGAAGAAAAATAAATAATCACTAATTATATAAGATAACACTTAATTAAAGAATTGTTTCCTTCTTGCCTTTTGATTAAGCAACTGTTTTAATTATTTCGTGTACATTAATATTCATTGCTCTGTGTTTTCAATTGAATAATACTTAAATTTGAAAGACGTTGTTCAGACATGGTACTCCTCAAATAATTTTTAATTTTGAGAATGACCGTTCAGCTTGGTGCAACAGTTACGGGAAGAGTAAGAAATAAAATGCATGCGGTACACATCAGAAAAAATTTGTTGTAATTAAGTGATTTACAATTATTAAAAATCTTGCGAGATCATGTACAGACTTCATTGTTGAGAGCTCATTTGTGAATGTTACTTTAAATTGAATAATTTGATTAGCAAGATCTATTGCTAAATCATCTTCATACTTCTCAACTAATTTTAAAGATGACTGCTCAAGCTCTTTCTCTGTCAAAGCGAGTATATTTTCATGAATTATACAAGAAAATGAACTTGAAATTTCCTGTAAACTCAAAAATCGTGTTTTTAATTGTGAAATTATCGTATCTAGAGTTCTATTGAAAACTTGGGTTTCAAAATATTTTTTAGCATCGGATAATCTTTCGTCCTGTAAATTTGGGAACTTTTCTTTTCCGTTTTTGTTGAAACACAGGCGCAACTCCCCCAACATTTAGCTGTATTTTCTGCGTCGCTTAGTACTTCGTCAAAATTGGTTCTCATCTCTTGTAAGGTTCTTAATTCCTCTTGAAGTAAGTCTGCAGCCCGGCTAAGCTCGCATTTGGGTGACTGTAGCAGAAGAGATACTGTGTTCAATGAATTTAAAATTTTGGTTTGAAAGGTTACAATAACTACAACAAATGTAAATTAAAGTATTTAGAAGACCAGCAGCTTCATTCTTTTCATTGTGATTGCATCCCATTAGAGTTACATAGGTCAACACTTTCATTACATCTGAGTATAACAACCGGAGTGCCAACAGAGAATTATTCCTGGAAGACCAGCGTGTACTGCACAACCTCTTCAATGAAATATTAATAGAACTTTTATCCTTTAAACATGCCCATTTTTTAATGCTGTTAGCAAAGAATTTATAAAGACACTCTAGTTGATCATAAAAAATATTAATTTCGCTAATATTTCTAAAGGAGTCGTTTATTACTAAATTAAGGTTGTGAGCTGCACAATGTACGTATAAAGCAAGTGGTTGTACGTCTTTAATTCGTTTCTGTAGGCCATTGTACATTCCACTCATATTTGCTGCTCCATCAAACCCCAATCCCCGTAGTTTTTTATGCCAATACTGTTAACGTCAAAGTGTTTATGTACTTGCTGTTCCATTTGCTCACTTGTTTGTCCTTCCAATATTTCAAAACCTAGGAAACTCTCATGTATTACTAAATCCTTGAGTACACCGTTTTGGTCGTAATCTATGGAAATGTATCTATACACATGAAAAAACGGAGCGGCTCTAATATCTTGTAAAATGTCTTGCTTAATTTTTTCTCCCAGAGCTAAAATAATTTCATTCTGAACTTGAGGACTTAAATATTTTATTGTGCCTTTAGGTTTACGAAGAAGTTCTGCAAGTACAGGACTGTACTTGCTCATTAGTGTGATGATTGCAACAAATTTACCTTTACTCTCATTTTCTTCATTTTCTTTGTGTCCTCTTAAACTTACATCCTCAGTTGCCAAAGTTAAAATAACATTTATAACTCTATGTAATACTTGTGTCCAAAATAATTCTTCTTGTCTAATTTGCTTCTCTGTTTCCTCGTTAACTGTATTATTCTCCAAAAAGAGTTTAAGATCTATGCATGCTTCTTTATGTGGTTGAGAATTTTCATGTCTGTCTATTCCACGTCCAATATGCTTCCAGCCGCAATATCCCTCTGTTGACCACTCTTGTTGTTTCACATTTCTTTCCAAAAAGCCAGCGTGGTTGGCAGAAGCATTTGTTTAATGTGGGAGAATGACAAAGCCAAGGTCTTGCAATTTCTCATTGAAATAGGTTGAATGACAAAATGTAATAAGTTAAATCACTAAAACAACAGTTCCAAAAGCAGAGCGCTTCTACACCCTAAACTTTTATTGGGGGGTTTTTCCTTTTTTTTTTTTGTATTTTTTTTTTTTTTTTTTTATTTTTTTTTTTTAATTTTTTTTTTTTTTTTTTTTAAAAATTTTACTTTTCACGAATAATAAAGATGTTAGTATCAATTGAAAGCTTGTAAAATTGTAAGCATAAAATATTAGTATGTATATATTTTTTTGTACGGTTTAGAAGATAATCTTGAATTTTAAGATACTGTAATCTCTACACTTTTTTATGATTCAAAACCCTTGAATATGTCTATACAATTTTATCTCCTGATTTCCCACATTAATTGAATTTGTTCATTTAGATACACCTGTTCACCAGAAAATAAAGTTTTTTTCTCGCAAGAAAAGAAGTGTTTAGGACTCAAAATCACTGACTCAATTCCACATGCACTTACAACATTTATGTTGTTCATATTCTCACAATCACTGAAATCCTTCTTGACACAACGAAACTTCATCCATATAGATTATACAGGTCTTAATAATTAACCTATAACTACATATAATGATAAACAATTTTTGTTTCAGTAAGGGAAGATTTATGGAAAACAATGGATTGTGTGAAATAAAACTAATGTTGGAGAAAAATTAATGCCAAAGGCTATAGATGATGTGCGTAAATGGAATAAATAAGTTTTTGTATAGCTTGTAACGGTGGTGAGTAGAATTAGAGAGCGTAGATAAATGGAGATATTTAGAATATAAGTTGAGATATGATAACTACAAAACGATGGACACATAAGAGAGCTAGCAAAGAAGGAAAATAGAATAGTTGGACAGGTTTGGAGAATGGGAGAGACAGTGTTTGAAACGGCACAGAAAAGAGAAGGTGAATTTTGGATTAATTGGATAGCAGGGTTTACGGAGCAGAAATATTGAAAATGGGCGTTGGGACTGGATATGGAGACGTCGGTATATGTAGTGGAAGAAGAAATGAAGATAGACAGATGGGAAAGGGACAAGGAATGAATAAGTAAAAGTACAGAAAACGTCATTCTATTTGGATATTAGAAGGCACTAAGGAATCAAAGGATAAAACACGGACAAGAAGAAAGAAGGTTTGTACTACGCTAGGAAAGAGGTAGAAAGGATAAGAGAAGAAGGGATGAGTGTAGAAGAGGAAATATTAATAAAGACAGAGACACAGGGATTCAAGAAATAATGGCAAAAATAACAGAAAGCCGGTACAATAAAATTATATATATATATATATTTGTAATAAAAAGAATAACGTGAAAGAATAAAGCATTATATATATATATATATATATATATAGAGACCAATACCAAGAACAATTGTAACATCCTAGCGAAGTATTTCAAGAAAGTCCTAAACGCAGAATCACCAACAGATAAACTGGACACAGAGGAACCCGCACCCAAACCCAGATAGCGAACCGCCATTAATAGAAGAAGTAAGAGAAATCATAAAAACCTCAAGAACAATAGAGCACCAGGAGAGGATGGAATCATCGCAGAATTCTGGAAGCTACAAGACCAGATCTCACAGAACACATTCACAACATCATGAAACAGATATGGGAAACGGAAGAGATACCGGAAGAATGGCGCACAGCACTGATACACCCTCTACACAAGAAAGGGGATAAGTCGGACCCAAACAACTATAGGGGCATCTCACTGGTACCTGTCACATATAAGATACTCGAAAGCACTCTAAATAGATTAGAGAAGCAAACAGACCACCTAATTGGTGAATACCAGGCTGGGTTTCGTAAACACAGGTCGTGCGCTGAACAGATATGGAACCTAAGATGATTCTGCAACACAAACAGAACAAACCATCACCTTCGTCGACTTTAAGAAAGCGTACGACTCAATAGACAGAGAAACCCTCTTCAAAATCCTGAAAGAATACAGAGTCGATAGGAAGACACTAACATTAATTCAGCAAACATTAACAAACACGACATCTAAAGTGAAGTTTTGTGGAGAGCTCTCAGAACAATTTGAAATTAAAACAGGAGTCAGGCAGGGCGACGGCCTCTCACCATTGCTGTTCAACATAGTACTGGACAAAATAGTGAAGGAATGGGAAAAGGCACAGAAAGGAATCCTTTAGGAAAAGTAAGAGTCAAGTGCCTAGCGTTCGCAGATGATTTAGCCATCATAACGGTGGACGAGAAACAGAAACAATAAAGCCATAGAGGAATTACACAAATTGCAGCCGAGACCGGTACAGATATCATAGCAAGTTGTGAGCCCCAAAAATACTCATCACTACATACAAAGTATTGGTAACAATACAGAACAGAAAATTTTAAGTACTAGGAGAAACATACAGATTACAGGAAGAAATAACGTACTAATGAGAGAGAAAATTGAAACTAAATCCTACAATTGACTTGGAATCACTATAATAAGAAAGCTATCTCACGAAAGGCCAAGCTACGACACTACGAGACGGTGGTGCTACCAGAAGCACTATACGCAGCCGAGACCACAGTAATACAAGGGCAGACACGAATCAAACAGATAGAGAAGACGGAGAGAAAATACTCAAGAAAATTTTTTGGGGGCGACGCAAAAAGACGGGGTATGGATAAAGAGGCAGCAGAAGAATTATATGAACACACGGAGAAAATAACAGACAAAATCAGGAAACGAAGATTACAATTTTATGGGCACCTCAGCAGATTGGCACCACATAGGATAACAAGACAAATCTTGGACTGGGTTAGCACAAGGAAAAACAACAAATGGATGAATGAAGTAAGAAATGACATGGAACAACTCAACATCACACAGGAAACAATACAAATCAAAACACTCTTTAGGAATCTGACCAGAAGAAATAAATTACAAGAGACACCATACAATAAACGAACACAATGGACTGAACAGAGACGACAAGAACACAGCCAGAAGATGAAGGAACACTGGGCGAACAGGAAAAAAGAAATATGAAGAAAAGACAAGACCTAAAGTGGACTGAAGAACGGAAGCAGAAACACAGCACACGAAGAGGGAAGTTTGGGCAGAACGTAAAGAGAAACAACAGGGAAATGGACATGACGTTTAGTCTAAATGCGCTCTTCAAGGGCATAACACAAATAATAATAATAATAATATATATACTTAGTAACAAAAATATTACCACACTGAGTTACAAAAGAAGTGGCGCACGTTTATTTTCCCTCCTTATATTTTTATTATCCGTTTATGATGTCAAATATTAACGTAGATGGCTCTTACTTGTGTTTTGTCACTCATAATTGTTGATATTTGTCACAGAGTTTTGTAACAAGTGTTATTTTATGATTAAAGTCATTAATTTTTATTTTTAAAAAATCTTGTTCATCGAGTCTAATTTTCAAGTAAAAAATTAAAATCCAAGTTTTTGAAGCACTGCTGTGTTTGGACATTTTCTTTTAAAAATTCCAATAACCACTGAAGAAATTGCGACCGAAAGGGCTTTAGTAGTAAATGGTCGAAGTGTTCGTTATGCTGCTCGTGCTATTAAAAGCCTGTACGTCGAGTACTTCAAAGATTCCGCGAGACGCGGAGGTACACTCGGTGTCTTGGTTCAGGTCGCCCGCGGTCTACATCTGCAAGAGACGATAGGTTTTGACACTGCAGCCCCTTCGAAATCGTCACCAATCCGCAGTTGAACTGACTCAGAGGCTCAGGAACGTGCGTGGCACTGTTGTATGCGCCCAGACAGTTAGACGAAGATTGGCAGCAAATGGTGTGAAGGCATATAGGCCGAATCGGGTACCTAGGCTTACACTACAGCACAAGCAACAGAGATTAGTGTTTGCTATAATGCATCAAAATTGGAAAGAGCGCCAATGGAACCGGGTCCTTCTCAGATGAATCGCGTTTTTTGTTGCGAGCACCAGATGGACGTCATAGAGACTGGAGAAGGCAAGGGAGAGATTTTCTGCAGCCACTTGTGTTGAACATAAAAATTTTTGGGGAGGGTCTGTTATGGTTTGGGCGGGGATTTCGTTAGAAGCAAAGACTGAACTTTTCATTCTTTAAGAACGAACTTTAAATGCAAACAATTACATTAGGGACATTCTTGTCAACTACGTGGTTCCTTTCGCATTTGTTGGACTTGTTTATGCATGATAATGCAAGACCTCACATCACTAGGTGCGTTAGGTGATATATGCAGGAAGTAGGAATTACACTTCTGGAATCTTCTGCCATTAGTTCGGACATGAATCGAATAGAACACGCGTGGGATGAATTGGGAAGACGTGTTAGAGCTCGCCCAGTGCGTCCAGAGACGCTACAATAATTAAGACTGGCACTTGTAGAGAAATGGAATAGAATTGATCAAAATGTGATTGGGTACTTAATTCAAGGTATGCCTCGACGGATTCAGACATTGGTAGTTATTCGGAGAGGTAGCACTCATTAATAACATTCGAAAACTTAAGTTAAGTTAAAATATTCTTTTGTTGCATTTTTCAGTTTTCAATGTGTTTTTATGAATTGCGTTTTTGGATGTTTATTTGTTATTAAAATCTTTTTTTCTATACAATTTATTATTGACTGTGGACTAACCGAAGAAATTATATAAATAATATGTGTGTTCTATAAATTCAACTAGTGAAAATCCCGTTTTAGTTAATGCGCCACTTTTTTTGTAACTCAGTGTATTTGGGAGGGAAAATTTTATAGTAAAAAAAAATTTTAAATTTTAGGTGTTAAAAAGAAAAAAAAAAATAAAAATTGGTTATAAAAAAAAAAAAAGGAGATGTTGTTTTGTTGGGAAGGGAAAAAATATAAAAATAAAAGAAAATAGGGGAAATAAATGGAGAAAGAAGAAAAAATTTTTTAATAAAAAATTGAAAGAAAAAATGTAATTTGTTTTTATTTTTTTTATTTTTTTTAATTTATTTAATTTTTTTTTTTTTTTTAATAAATAAAAAAAAAAATAAATATAAATTAAAAAAAAAAAAAAATTTTTTATTAATTTAAAAAAAATATTAAAAAAATAAAATAAAAATTATTTAAATTTGTAAAAAATAATTTTCAAAAAGTTAAAATAAATTAATTTTTTTTTTATTTGATTATTTTAAAAAATAAAAAATAATAATATATAATAATATTTATATATGAGGAAAATATATAAAGTGAAAAAAAATTTAAAACTAGAAATAAGAAGAAAAAATAAAAAAAAAAAATTATATATAAAAAAAAATTTAATATAATTTAAAAAATTTATTAAATAATTAATTAATAACAAAAATAATAATTAAATAAATAATTTTTTTTAATTTGTAATATATAATAAATAAAATGTAAATTATTTTATTTTATTTTTTAATGCGTATAAAATAGAAGAATGTAAAGTTTTTACATTATACTTAAATACTTCAAAGCTTTGGTTTCAATTAAAATATCGTCTTAACTTTATAAAAATACTATGGGGAAATATAAAAATCGGATTATCAAATTTGAACACATTGGCGAGGTTTGATCACCAAATATATTGGAGTTTTTACAAATAATTGATTTAACTAATTTTCTGTTTCCGTTAAACGACGGTATCTTCCTCGTTCATTTTGACATTAGCTTCATCTTTCAGTGAAGGAAGTTTTGATACAGGATTACCTTTTAAAATTTGTTGAATTTCTTCTAAAGTTCGTCCCTTTGTTTCTGGAATGTAGAACAATGAAAATATGGCAGCGAGGAAGCACCAACTCGAAAATATGAAAAATGGCACATGAAGGCCATATTCGACGCGTAAGTGTTGGTACATGTATATTGAGGCAACGGAGAAGAGAACGTACGAGCAGTCGGAAATAGTCATTCCCATTGCTTTGACGCTTGTAGGGAAAAGTTCTGCTGTCATTACTATAGGAACTGTTCCTAATCCGTACCTGAAAGATACCGCATAAAACATTACGGCAGCTACCGGAATCCAACTGCAGGATGAAATGTCAATACCGGCATTTTTAACAGCAAAGTACGTAGCCAACAATAATAACGATAATCCAGTTAATATACCTGAACTGCATAAAAGAACTTTTCGACCGACTCGATCAATTAAATTTGCCGATATTATCAACGCAAGTAACATGAATGCCGAAAATAGAATAGCTGCCGTACTCGAGCTTAACATGGAAGCTCCGTCGTCAATAATAGAATGAACGTTCATCAACATTACGCTTATGCTACTAAAATGTTGGGTGGCGTTTAACATAGTCATGATTATTAAAGCTTTTCGATTGCTTTTAATTAAGAATAAGTCAATAGGCCTTCCTCGTTCCGTTTTTTGTCGATTTGAACTGCCGACACGAAATTTCTTCTAATTCTTTTTCTACATTTGTGGTAGATCGAAGTTTTTGTAATGCTCTATTTGCACCTTCGGTGTCACCTTTTAAGAGTAAATAATAAGGTGGGTCTGGCATAAAGGAAGAGTTACTAATTGTATTATTAGGAACGAACACGCCACTGCCGATGATGCCGGTATAGAAAGCCAATAATAGCAAACAAACATGTAATATCAATGAAACCAAGCAGCATCACGAAAATATATACAAGATCCGAGAATTTCCACGAATTTTTTTTATCCACGATTTCACCAACATACATGGGCGCCGACACGAAGGCACATCTCCAGCCATTCCGCTAAGAAACCTGGCCACGTATAGGTACTCTACGGAGGAGGCAAATGCAATAAGAATCCATGATACGATATTTTGCACGCATGCTATTAAAATAGATTTTTTCCGTCCGAATTTGTCTACACTAAATATAGTTACTGGCAGTCCAGCAAATCCACCTAACATGTAAATGTTTTCGAGCCATACCACGTCAGTTTCTGTAATTTGAACAGGAGATCCTGGTTTTCTAGGATTGGTAAAATAGGCGCCAATCCATCCATAATGCATTCATCGGATGGCAGCATTTTACAGTAACTGAAAAAAACATAAAATTAATGTTAATAATAATTCTTCAGCAATTGTCAATGAGAAGTGTGAATAGCCCCCAATACGTTATGTTTACCAAATTTGCCTATTACTACATGGTTATGATCCACCAATTGAATATGATAGTCAAGCGACATCTTGTAAAGAGAAGACATGTAAGTATCAACAAGGGAGTTTAGTTTCACGAAAGAGAGAAAAACATTTCCACTCAAATCTACAAACATATTGCAGATAGTTACTTAACATACTAACGAGCGCATCTGGCGATAGATCCCGCTAGAGCAGGTCGTGCGTTTGGTTTTAGGGGCGTAACCAGTGAATTTATTTGCTCCCTGATACGCCCCTTCTCCCCCCAGCCAATGATTCAGCTCGATCTGATGTTTTCATTTTGAATAATACAGAAATTAATCTAACAGTTGGGTAGATCTTGGCCATATTAGTCCCAAGCCTTGGTCCGGGTCAGTTTTAATTATGGAATGAATTATTCTATATAATGCCAGCGAGATGAAGATCAACTCAGAAGTCAAACGTTTTTAAAATTCGGTTCAATCGTCTAAGATAACTGGAATTTAAATTTAATTCTCCAGTTATCTTAGACATTGAACTAAACGTGAAAGAAAAGAAACTAAAATAAGAATCTAATTAACAAAAGCCTCTGACCGGGAATTTTATAGTGACGTATTTATCTGTAACAACACTAGTTCAATTTTACGTTCATTTTTATGCGATTAGTTCTAATGAGTGATGGATGTATTCTTTTCTTCCTTGGAAAGCGCCACCCAATAACCCCACCATATTATTTGAACCTGACTGGCAGACGCTAAAATTCTTTTTACTGTCTGGAACAATTTAAGCAAAACAGTTCTTTGTTTCCAAGCTATTTCGGGGTTGGTAGCGCAGTTGTATCATAATGCTATGAATGTAACAGTATCAAGTACCAACGCAGTTCGTCGAGAATAAAAGTCCCTTCAGACTCGAGAATCTCGAAAATTTGAAAATACACATGCAAAACTAGCAATAGCCCTTGAAGAAAAAATAATATTATTTCACTTGGAGTTGAAATGATAATTGTATTCGGCAATTTGCCTGTCTCGGCTAACACCTCGCCAACAAACTTTTTGAGCTCCCTATTATATTATTTAACTTCTAGTCAAACAATCTACTATTATCAATTATTTATTTACGAATTTTTAAATTACCGTTTTTTGAATCATATGGTGAAACAGATCTTTTTAATTATACATTTGTAGGGTATAAGTTGACTTCTATCGATTATTTTAAGCCTCCACGTTTTTTTTTTTACCCGATTTTTTCTACTTCTATTACTCTTTCTAAAATTTCTACTCAATGATTCCTGTGATACTTAATTCTTTAATTTTTCTTGATTATAATAATTATCAAATTTCCCATACTAATTTGTTCAAGAGTATCTATCCAATAACACCTTTTTCCAATACCTAAATTTCCTGTGAATTAATTCGTAGTGATTTCTGACTTTCTTTTTAATAAATAGGGTAGTCTTGATGAAGGCCAGCCTTGTCTGGAGCCGATACGTTAGATTTTTTCTAAAAAGTATATGGAGTTTTATTAGTTCTAAATTAATTCACCCCACTACCCTCTGACCAAA
The DNA here is from genome assembly GCA_030710515.1 of Abscondita cerata. NCBI lineage: Eukaryota > Metazoa > Arthropoda > Insecta > Coleoptera > Lampyridae > Abscondita > Abscondita cerata. The sequence goes on from JALBCR010000961.1 coordinate 280,315, forward strand.
CGAATTTAATCATTGGGAAATCTTGTAATTAATTAGACTGGTCTAAGATAAGTTTGAAACGACGAATTACAGGTAGTACATTAGAATTATCCAGCACCGAAAAGAGTGTACAAGAAAAAGTTTTCTGATGTTATATGAGTTTATTATAGTGCAAAAAAACTGCCTAAAGGTCGGCTATACGTCCGAATGTAAATAACATATCAAAGAAAACCACTGATCCGATTTTTACGAAACTATTTATAGCCACAGCAGATCTGATTAGATTTTAATAATACGTAACTTTTAA
>JALBCR010000962.1:0-94760 GCA_030710515.1 Abscondita cerata
TTCTTTCTTCTAGTCCTAACGTCCACCTCCAGTATTTCTCCTGTATCTTCTCCAGCTCTTGCCATTCCTCCAACCCCAAATCTCCGCTCCATACAGTAAACCACACTTTTTACAAACTTTTTCAAACATCCATCTTCTTTTCTCTATATCTTTACCAATATCCTTTCCCTAACCCCCATACTTGTCCTACTATTCTATTTCCTTTCATTTACCTCCTTTGTATGTTCAATTTGTTATCATATCTGATGTTGTAACCTAAGTATCTATACTTATCTACTCTCTCTACCTCCCTCCTCCCACCATTTCACCTCCTTTCGCCTCTTTCTTTTTTAAATCCAGTAATTTTTGTCTTCCCTACATTTGCTGCTAGTTTTTTATTTTCTAGGGTATCTTCATAAATTTAACTACTCCTTGCATCTCTTCTTCATTTCTCGCCATTACAATATCATCCGCATAAGTTAAACCCATATTCTTTCCCTTCCTATTACTATTCCTCCTACTGATTTTTTCCACTTCCTCCTCAAGATCACTAATGTATATCGAGAATAGATTATTTAGCGGACATCCCTGTTTTAGTCCTTTTCCGGTCCTAAATTCTCTACCTAGCTTCTTCCCACCCTTGTTCACACCCTTGTTTCTTCGTATATTTCCTCTATTGCATTTTTATATCTCTGTTTGGCCCCACCTCCATCCTTTCATAGCTTCACCCTCTTTCCACATTATCAAATGTTGCTTAATATCTAGAAATACAATACATCTTTCCTCCTTTCTTTGCTAACTCTTTATTAATAAATAAAGTATATTGTCTATCATTCCTCTTCCTTCCTAAATCCTTGCTTGCCAATCCGGGTTACATATTCTTTTCATTTTTCAGTTTTTTTCTAACTATTTCCTATATATCTTATAGCCTGCATTCATTATACTCTACTCCTCTATAGTTGTTATAATTCTTTCTATCTCCCTTGTAAATTGAGCATATTATTGCCTCTCCATTTGAAACCCTTTCCTTTCCATATTCTCTCGAATACTTCTCTTACTTTTTCTCTCATTCCTCTGATGTACTCCATTGTTCTCCTTGTATTCCATCCGTCCCTTCTGCTTTTCCTTTTTTACTTTATTTATTGCTCTCTCCATTTCTTCTTTTTCTATTCTACCCTCTCTGTGTCTTATCCTTTTTTTTCAACTTCATTTCTTTTTTGCTTTTTCACTCTCCCACGAACTCTTTGCTGTGTTCTTCCCATTTCTCCCCATCTATATTTGCTTCCATCCTTCCTCCTTTTTCTTTTACAATGAATTCCTCAATGTCCTTCATTTTTAAATTCTCTAATCTTTATCTTGGTTTGTTTTTATGTTCTTCTTTTTTTTACACATATTCCCTTAAAATTTACTTTAACCTTTTGTATTCATCTATTCTCTATCTTTCCTTTTTTCCATTTCCTTCTTCCTTTTCTTAATTCTTTTTCCCCTTCTCGCATTCTCCATTCCACCAATCTTTTCTTTTCCTAATTCTTGTGTTATCTTAATCTATACTTTATCTTCTGTTGCCAATTCCATCCTGGCTGTAATTCTCTCCATCTCTTCCTCCACCTCTCCTTTAGTATTTACTCCTCTTCCATTTCCTCTTATACCTTTTTATATTCTCTTCAGTCCATACTTTCTTTTCTCTCCATACCTCTTCTTGTTCTTGTACCTCCTTTCTCCCCTTCCATCATGACTACTTGTAGCGGCTGATGGTCCGATTCTATCTCCTTTCCTATTCTTAGTGTTTCTATGTCCTCCTTACTTTTTCGTTTATAATCACATAATTTATTACTGACTAGCCTCTTTCTCCCACATACGTAAATTCCCCTTCCTCTTCTTCCAAATTTCCGTTAATTATTGTCCAACCTCTCTTCACATAGTTCTATCAAAATTTTTCCTTGTCCGTTTATTTTCTTATCCATTGATATCCTATTTCTTATCTTTCCATTTACCATTATTCCTCCCTCCTCTGCTATCCTAGCATTCAAATCTCCTCCTATAATCAACTTGCCTTTATTCTATTGCCTTTTCTATAATTGCTTTCGTTGTGTCCATTTTCTTTCCATATATCGTAAAAATATTATATTTTCCCTTTTTCCATCTTTACTCTGATCTTATCATCCCTCTACATTTTCTTCTTCTATTTTCTTTTCTATTTCCCAATCTTTTCTTACCCCCACTATTAATCCTCCTTTCGCCCTTCCCTTCTCTCTCTTTTCTTTTTGGATACTGAATTTCCCATACATATTCTTTTCGGCATCTTATCTTTCCATGTACTCCATTCTTTTTCCTCCATCCACGTTTCTACTAAACCTACCATTATAAACCCTTTATATAGTTCCAAAATCTACACCTTTGTTTTTATCCTGCAATGTTCCAAAATAAGATCTTATTTTTCTTTATTTTTACCCCCACCCTTTTACTCCCTTTTTCTTTGCCCCCCCCCTCTCAATGTTTAGTTTTTTGGTGTCCATTTCTTATCCTCCTACCTTTCTCCACCCATCTTCTTTTTCTTCCCTCCACCCACATTTTCCTGAATAAATTTTGACTCTCAAATCCCTCCCCCTCCACTTTTTTGCTTCCATTCTTACATCTTCATCTGTATTTCCCCTCTCCCTCTCTTCGTAATATAGATAGCCACTATCTTAATTCCGTTGCTTATTAGTATCCCTCTTGTTTAAATAAAGTTGGTTTAAAATACAACTAAGTAGCTACCTGGAATGAAATACGTTTTTCTTTCCTATTATTATATAGGTCGAATATTGGTAGTCATTTGCCACATATTTACATATTTATTATGAAAACATCGATAAAAAAAAACAAACACAAAATTAAAACAAAAAATTGTGCTACTTAGTTGGTGTAACCAATAGAAAACGTAAAATATTGTTAACAGCACAGTGCAACACCCAAAATGTAAACTAAATTCTGATTTCAGTTGCTGGAAGTGCCCACCCAAACTATCAAAACCTATTTGGGTTTGATAGTTTAGTTCAAATTTTTTATTCTATAATCAATTTGTTTGCTCGAACTTTGGCTTTGTACGGCTATATCTCGTAAATTATTGGTAATTTCTTAATCCAATCTTCAGAAAAAATGTTCTTCACACCAAAATACACAACTTTTGTAATCATATTGTTGCTAGATTTTCTCTTTCAGGGTTTTGTACAGAAAGCCGCACTAAAAACATTCCGAAAAAGTGAAATATGGCCTCGACAAGTTCACAAAAGTTGTGAATTTTTAGCGTGAAAAACATTTGTCTAGACCACATTGCGAAATTCCCAATAACTTACGAGATATACTAGCGCAAACCAAAATTCGAGCAAACAAATTGATGAGCATAAAAATTTCGAACTAAACTATCAAAACAAATAGGGTTTTAGTTTCGCATCCGCATAAAGTAAAATATTACATGAGATTGTATCAATAAATCATTAATATATAGATTAAAAGTAGAGGCCCAAGATTTGAGCCTTGCGGAACGCCACAAGTACATACAACCAGCCTCTCTGTTAAGAATTGAGTAAAACACATTAAATTTGTAGCAGTTCACCTATATTTAATATAACCATGTGGGAACGGTGATATGTAGGATTTTAACGAAGTATACAGTCTGGAATAAAGAATCATTTCAAATATTTTACTGAAATTATTTACAATGCTTATCAGTCTATCGTTTTTAATGTCGTTTTTGTTTCCGTGTTTTAGCACAGGAGAAATTCTACCATGTTTCCACAATGTTGGAAAAGAACATGTTTGTAGTGATAAATTAAATAAAATATTCAAAGGAACAGCTGAAGATATTAGCACAACCTTTAACTACATAACCCCGGAATTTTATCGTGCCCCTGCAGTAGGTTTGTTTGATAGTCGCCTTATGGCTTGGTATATTTCAGATTCTGTTATGTTATTAATAGATATCTGAGGAATATCCCTCTGATATCCCCGGATATCCCCCGGATACCCATCCGATATCCCACGATTTTCCCCTGACATGCCCAAGGTTGTACACAACATATTTCCAGTGGTTTACCCTCGAAATGAACTTTTTATTTAAATGAAGTGTTACAATGAAAACTTCTCAGTATTTTGGATATAAATCACAGTAAGGTTACATAACTCTTTGCGCCCGCATTGTTCAGCAATTCGAAAATCAAAACAACCTATAAACCCGAGGTAATTATTATTAGTCTTTGTTTTGCAAATCAAAACATAAATACCTTTACAAATAAATATGTTTCGTCTGCATCTTCAACAAAAACTTTTCACTGAACTTCCACATTTATCTGTTTTCTTCAGTTTTAAAATTACTTCAACATCGAGTATGCGGCCAAAGTGATGCAAGTGACAATCTAAATTTTAACTTTAGGTTTTGAACTCGCATTATTAATAACTAAAACCTAATGTGCTGAACAACATCATCAGGTTAACATGAATGTTTATTTTGAAAGGCGATACGTATGACGTATCGTGTGTCGTTATTCATAATTCATTTTACGATTCTATTTTCACATATAATTGTAACTACTGTCATACATTTAAATTAGACCGCCGATGTTTGTTTTTTAATTACAAAATTAAATTGCATTTGAATCTACATTTAGATTAAATTTTATTTAATCACATATCGTACAAATATATATTTTTGTACTGCTTCTTTGTTCCTTTAAATAATATTACGCTTAATATTTGACTAATCAGCTGTGCTTTTAATAATGTATGTGGATGTCTATTCCTAAAAATCAGCAAATCGCCAAACTGAACATTTTTATTAAGGTTGAATTATATTCATATTGGAAACATTTATAATAGCAATTAGTAAATAAATCATTAGTTACTTTTAAATAAATACCATAAACAATTTTAAAAACTTCTTCGTGATGGCAGCACCATCTTTCTGAAATAAGCGTTTCGCACAGAACTCCAAGAGTACCTATTGAAAGTGTGTGGCGATAAACATTAAACATTTATAAGCGAAACTTATTAGTTTGTCTTTTTACTTAAGAATTTTAATTTATTGACGCCACATGTTTGTGGTTTATAGTGTTAACTAGGAAATTAATGAAGGTGAGACAATTTCTGACCGAAACATCGGCACTTTTTTAAGTACATGGAGTTTTAATTGATCCACCACATTCCTACCAGATGGCTCCAAAGATTGGGAAAACTTAAATACATAAATAAAACATTTTGTTCAAAAATAAAATTAACGTCTAACAACGTCGCAACTTAATAAATTTGATAGAAAACTGTAAAAAAACCGATGCGTTGTGGAAAAACATTAACGTTGTAACGGTTACAGTTCATGAAATAATGATAGATAAAAATAAAGTGACGGCTCTAGCTATGCAACCTAAAAAGAATGAAGCGTTAGCACAGCAGTGTCCGGTTAAGTCGGTGAGATGGGGAAGGTCCTTGGGAGAACTAAAAGAAATAACTGCTGCGTAACGTGGCGCCACCTGTGGGTAACGGAGAGAAATAAAACCGATCTACAGAAATTCACTAGGTTTTACTTAGAGTCTAACACGCTACAACAAACACAAATCAAAGAGAGACAAAAGACATAGAAATGTAGCACATACAATTTAAAAATATTAGGAAAATCTAGGAGAAATGATAGAGTCTGTCGCATGAAACTTGCGTCCATTAGCAATAACCAATTAATTATAGTCCGCGTTCAACTATGTCGTAATTCGGTTAAGTTTTTCGTTTATTAACCCCAAAATAGAAGTAGCGTACCAATTTAAGATTGGTAATTAGACGTAAACACGTCACGTACACGCGGTGACTTAAAGCTAATAGTACACTCGTTCTAATACGGAATGTAGCTCCCGCCAATCCAAAACCCTTTGTTTTAGCTTACCCCGCGATAACGACAACGCCCCAACTCTGGGAGTTAGTGCCAACAACAACGAGCGTGGGTGGATGGAGACTACCCCGAATAACAATTCTACTTAAGTTTCGGACGCATGCAAAATGAATTGGTTCCTTAAAACGATAACTTTAGCTGTATATTGTTGTATGCAGTTCTGATAAGGAAGGTCCCTTGCTAACAACAGGGAAGAAATAGAAGACACAGCTCTGCTGAGCTCAGAACGTTTTGTGTCATAAAGGAGTCCCAATTGCTCGTTCCAGCTATACCTCCAAGAATTTTATGGACAGTCAATTATAAGTAGAATGAGGTTCAGACACGTGCTAAAGCAATACGTTGTAATTAGCAATTAATACAACCACTAAATTAACCAGAGAAATGGCAAAGAAACCCACTTACGGCGTAATTGGTCGGATTTATATTTCCACACTAATTTATCGTGCAATTATTGAAGCCACAATGAAATTTTATAGGTAGTTTTCCAGCTTTGTAGAACCACCGCTAATCGCCCACAAGGCAAGAGAAAGCTCCAAGATGTCCGCCCGTCGTCGTTTCGATTAAAACTCCGAAAATTCTTGATCACCAATAGGAAAATTCGTTTCAATGCGCGGTAAATTTGATTCTCGTCGCAACGCGCAACTGAATATTTTGGACCGTAACAACGTTCAAAAAAATAATGAGAAGAAAACCGCGAAGCAATCTGTATAATCAAATTGTATGTTTCAATGTAACAGCCAACAACAAAATTGTTAAATGTATCTAAGTGGTATGCCATGATACAAAAAAAAGTTTTAACAAAAATTAATAAGTTGCATATAAAGAAGCATCAATTTTACTTAACTCATTTCTTAGTTGCTGTTTTTAAACTGTCGGCACTAGTACTGTAAAAATTTAAGGTTAAAATGCAAATTTGCTGTGTCCATAAACCGTTGGGAAGAGAATAAAAGATAGGATTTTTTACAGAACCTTAATGAAAATTGTGAAGTTTTACGAAGAGTCTGATGGTAATTTAATTCCATCTGCTTTATATGCAATAAATCTAAGAAATCTATGTTGAATCTTTTTTTTTTACCTTCTAATACATATGTTAAATTAATATGGTGTCCAAACTTGAGAACAATAGTCCAAATTAATGTGAACCTACTAATGAAACAAAATAAAACTTTTACAATATCAACATTAGGGAATATTTCTTGTTGCAACAAGATTGCTTAACCAATTTTTCTATTTGCATTTAATATTAATGTAATTTGTATGATCTCTTGAATGATAAGATCTTGAGAAAGTAAAACTTCTAAATCAGTAATAGAAACGCAACTTGGTAATGAGTGAATATCTAGAATATAGTCAAACTTTATGAACTTAAGGCATTGCCATGAAATGTAATCGTACGAACACTATAACCGGAAATGTCAGCGCCGTGAAATGAAAAGAACACCATTAAGGCCTTCTTGAATTCGCGGACAAACAGTCACCTACAAATATGTATTTTTAAAGATTTTCATGTCATAACGCAAAAGAAGACATTTATGGAGTACTTTAAAATCTGTTTGGCCCAACGGACTTTAATAATATATCTACGAATAGTATCAGGCTATAAGTAAGCACCTTGTGGTACTCCTGAACGTAGATTCAAGAATGATCAGAATAAAATTTTTGTATTGGACTATTTGACGTCTGTTGGAAAGTTTAGACAGGGGTAACCAAGAAAGTAAAGTAACTACTAATACCTACTTTTTCGACTTTCTTAATTAAAATTTTATGGTCAACACTGTCAAATGTTTTTGAAAACTCAGTATTATGACATCCAGCTCAGCATATTCATCAAACGCTTGATACCGTGAAAGGGGTGAAATTGATCATTTTAAACCTTTAAGTGAGTGTAACTTTGTACAACAGTGTTTATTAACGAAAGCGCAGTTTTCTTCTTTCTTTCTTTTCTTGTAAAAAGATGCTGATGTGTGTCACCGCTTTCATCATTAGAAAATGCATATTGCGACTAATATCTGTATAAGAATCCAAACCTGGTGATCAAATTCATACTTGGGGTTATAAAATATGGAAGGTGATCAGTACCTTACAATATTCCATGGCCAACAAGAAAAACATCTAACATGCAATTTCTAATCCAAATTGCGACTGTCGAAACGAACCAGAGACCGTTACACATATTGTAGAAAACTGTCAATTAACAAAGTTTAAAGGAGGGTTTTCAAACATTCATAATTTAACGGATGAAACTATATTATGGCTTACGAATCTGAAGGACATCTGAAGTTCAACAATATTTTGTTTTCTCTGTCCCGATGATCTGTTTTTCCATTATTTTGTTTTTCTATTTCTTTAACCTACTATTTTTTTCCTCATTGTCGTGACTGGCGTTTGGATCGGTCATTTTCTTGCAAAACAGATAAAACGGGATCAACATTATCAACTGCGTCATCATCGTAATTATAATTAGTCACCGGATCTTCGAGATCGCCTTCAGAACTACTACTCTTCTTGCAGTAACACTTTTTCCTGGTTCTACGTTCAGCCTAGTTTGTTTCTTATTGCTATTGGATGGGGTGTCGCAAAACCTTTGTACATTCTGCACTTAACCTGCATTAATGTCATCTCTTGGAAGTTTTTCTAATACACGGTTTGGGTTAAATGGTGCAATTCCCGTGACTTTAAAAGAAGATAAAAGTTTATCTTAATGGCATGCGGTTCATTTTGATTCGAGAGCTTACTGTTCATTTGAACTAATGAGGTAGCAGATAGGGAAAATTTTTATCTATCGAGGCAAGTGTTGGGTGCCCGTTTTTCCATTCTAGAAGAACTTCTTTCCAAGTCATTTTGAATGGTCGGAAGAAACCGACATCTAAAGGTTGGTAAAGATGCGTCAGTGTTCTTTGGCAAACACACAAAAGCGACGTTATTTTTCTTTGACAAAGCTGTATTACTTCTTCTATAAATGAGATAACAATTATCTCTTAATCAAACACTTTGCGACCTATTTGATGTCTTGCGTGGTAGGAACGTTAATTTGAACCAATCGGTAAAGGTTCTGAATCCATCCATCCGTGATTAATTTATCATAACGAGAACCTTGTTCGCAATAACTGCTCGTGCAAGGTGTTAGTTCTGTTCCCCTCACCCAACTAAGCCCACATTTTCTGATCGTATATAACGTACGGTGGTAGAAGAATTCATAACTACTGAGCCACACACATAAATTCACGAGCAGATATGGTGAAATTGTAATTGTCTCCGTATATTTAACACCGCGACGACACAGAGTGTTTTTTCTTCCAGGATCGACTGACAAGTTGGTCCTCGTCGTAATTGTAAATATTACATGCAGGAATGTCATTTAATGGAGCTTGCAAGGTTTTTATGTCGCTGTATAATAAATACTCCACCGTTTTGGGTAAGTTATTATCTTAGCAGTCAATGTTTTGATAGAGCCACCTTGAACATCCAACAAACTTACATCAGTTATGCTAAGAGGAAACCATTCTCCACTAGTAACACTACATCGAAGTACTATTTTTTTTCAATTAAGCTTTCCGTGAAACTTATTATTTAATGCACCGTGTATGGAATTCCATATTCAGCAGAAGCTTGCCTAAAACTCCATCCATGATCGACAATTTTTCTTTAAAGGTGCATCTAGACTACTTGTACTCGTGCTCGTGCTCGCGATACTTGCAGGACTTCTGAGTAGTGTGGACGTGAGGGCAAGTCACGAGACAAGCCATGCGAGCAGCGCGAGCCATGAACTCGAGAGGATTCGCCCGGTGTCGGTACATCAAAGGAACTTGCGACAAGTAAACGCAAGCTATGTGGACGGATACTGATTGAATCAGTTGAGTGTTCATGCTCGTCAACGATGGAGTAGACTAATGATCTCAGTTTAAAATTCATAAATATATATGAACAGTACCCTATTTTGTGGGATCCCAGCCACAAATTTTATAAAGTAAAGCCTAAAAAAATGGAGCATGGCTAGCCATTTCTGAAGAACTAGAGATTGGTATGTCAGAATTGAAGAAGAAAATGACCAGCTTGCTTGCAACATACCGAAAAGTGCGTCAGAAGCTTGCAACTCCCAGAAAAACTGGATCAGGAGCTGATGATGTCGACTCAACTTCTCTATGGCTTCAAAGCCTTTGGATTTTTGCACGCCAAATAAGCCAAAATGGACAATCAATATAGTGGTAAGTAAAAAGACATTAATAATTATTGTTACTCATTATTTATTTTAATTGAGTAGTTGATTAGCATATTTTAATGAAGAACTGATAACATAGTATGTTAATCTACATTACTATTATCTTGCCACGAAAGTTTGCCCTCTTCAGTCATAAAATATGCCGTTAATTCATCTCTTATGTCGTGAGCAGCCTGGGTTGACGGTCGTGGAATGTTTGTTAATGGTATAAACGATAATTTAGGTAAGTATTCCTCCCAAAATTAAATTTTAAAATAAAATTGGTTTTTTGGGACTCCTTTTTCTACCTCCACACTGAAGAGGTCCTAAAGACCAATTTTATTTAAAGGTATAAACGATGTAGAGAAGTCGTTTCTTGCTTTAGTCGTGTCCCCGCTTTCCATGATTCAGCGATAATCTGTCTATTTTCTTCATTGTCAAATATCCCTTGAGGAGAGTAGATTTGTCTAAAAGTAGAGCTTTTCCGTAAGTAGTTATGAAGATGTACACAAGCCATGACAATTATCTGGGCTTTCGATGGCTATAGTAGCATGGGCTTTCTTAACACTTGAAATACAGAAGAAACTATTCTAAATGCATTCTTCACTATGCGCCGCGCCTTTGATAATCTGCAGTTGAAAATACGCTTAGTTGAACCTTTCGTATGTTGTCCAGAATATGGTTACATTATGTGAGTATTAAGAGAAATAGCGTCGTCCGCGACGATGACGTAGGGAAGTTTTATTACTCTACCTGGAAGATTGCACGCGCTAGAATAATTTGTAGCGTCATTCTTCATCTTTTGAAAAAAAGTCGTGTTTTGAAAGACACCGCCATCTGATATGCGACCTTGACCGGCCACATCAGCGTAGAGAAAACAGTAATCTGCATCCACCAAGGCAAAAAGAACAATGCTAAAGAATGATTTATAATTAAAGTAGTCACTTCCGGTATTTATAGGACATTGTACAGCACAGTGTCTCCCGCCCATTGCGCCAACACAATAAGAAAAATTCCATTTTGTCTCGTACTCGTCGGCTATCTTCAACCACTCCTGCTGTGTCTGCGGCAACTAGAATAAAAATGAAAATATATTTTACATAGTATATAAACAGTGAAATAACTTATCACGTTATTACTATGATTCTCATTATTATTTATTATTAATATTACTAGAATTCACGTATAAAGTTGTACTTAAATAAGTAGGTAACAAAAGTTTTTAAAACGACCTATTACTGTTTCTCATTTTGCAGGTAGGCTTAGAAGAGACTGAGTCAGTAAATGAAGAAAGTAGGTCTACTGATGGAGGTATCTCACATGTGTTCAACAGCCAAGAGGTATCTAATAATGATGCTCAGACGAAAGATAACATGCCAACACCACCTCCAACAAAAATTAAAAAGATGTTCGTTTCTCCAAAGTCCAAAAATGTGCAGAAACGTGTTGGGGGTGAAGATCCCAGAATAGGACAAGCGTACACTGCTCTCCAAACTGTGCTTAACACAAAGAAGGACGAATATGACGCCTATGGAGAGTATATAGCAAACGTCCTCCGATCTATGGACAAACAAACTTGTGCCTATGTCAAAAAAGAATTTGGGGAAATCATTTTCAAAGCTGAAATATATATATACTTTCCGTTTTGTGCCACAAGCACAACCCTTTTATCCATTCTCACCACCTGATTATTCGAGACCAAGTTCAAGAGCTAGTGACAACAGCTACCGAACATCCTATGTCCCTGTGCTATCTACAAGTGGGCCATCGGTTGCAAACCCACAAGAAAATGTTTTGCAATCTTAATCTTTGAGCCGAAGGCTCACAATCACACTACCTAGAGCTTGACACCCAAGGAGTGCTACCGTCAACCAATAATCCTAGTAGCCAATTATCTAATCTGCATGATGAGAATGGTGATTTTCAAAAGCATTAAAAATTCTTTTTATTTCGTACTATGTTTTACATTATTTGATTATCACTTTATGTATTAAATGAACATGCATAATAGTTATTTATTATCAAGAATTATAATTAACTTAATTAGATGGCAAAGCTAGAAGCATAGCTAGAACGTATATTCAAGATATTATAGAAAGAGTTTATAGCATCATTAATGCTTAACGGTAAAAGAAATTTTCAGTTTATAGTGGACAAGTAGAAATTTAGATCTAAGTAATTGCCGTTACGCACGTCAGTAATAAACAAATTTAACAATAAAAATTCAAATAATATATAATTTTAGATAATCTTCTAAAACTAATGCTTCTGAACTACGCCTACAATAATTAAAAAAATTAAGAATAATTGGAAAAGAATTTAGAACAAACTGACAAATTAAATGTAAAATTTAAGTGTCAGACACCTTCAAAAAACAAAGCTCTTAATCTAATATGTTCCTTTGTGAACGCAAATATTTTGCAATTACAACACACAATCTAGCAAATATTACAATGAATTCATGAAGTAATAAATAAAAATTTATAAATTTATAAAACAATTAATTATTATTATTATTATTACATAGTGAATAAAGGCTAAGGGCTGAACCTATATACAAAAAATATAAATAAATAAACACAATAACATTAACAGGTGATTATAAAAATAAATTAACTTAAATTCTGTTTTTGAAAACACTAACTAAAGATGATCTTACTGTTTTTTCGCATTGGTCATTCCAGGAATGAGACACTCAATTTGTAAGGAATGTTTGTCTTTGAACGCACTTGAATTGTTTGTTCCTTTTTAATTTTAATCCATGTCCACGAAGGCGAGAATCGGTGTTGAGAACAAACATTTCACTTAAATTTCCATAATTAAATTTAATTATGCGAAAGGTGAATATGAGGTCACCGCGTAAGCGTCGATCAGAAAAAATATAGTAAGTCTGCCGATTTTAGTCTCACAGAATACGGTGGTCGTAACTCCAAAGCATAGTCTAGTAGCCCGACGCTGAACATTCTAACATGTTTTGATCACGATTAAGGACCGGACACCACACTACACCCGCGTATTCAAGAAGAGGGCGAACATAGGTTTTATATAAGGTAATTGAAGATTGGAATGAAATTTTTGTAAACGATTTTTGAAGGAGATATAACACAGAGTTAGCACGTTTACATGTTTTTATAATATGTTCTGACCAAGTTAAATCTGACGTCACTGTAATACCTAAATCCACGTAGGACGATACCGGTTCAAGAAGTTGGCCGTGGAGAAAGTACTGAAACCGCGGATTATTTTTGCCGAGGTGCAAACAACACATTTGCATACGTTTAAGGGAAGTAACCAATCACAACACCACTTGCTGATAGAGTCCAGATCTCCTTGTAAGGCGTAATGTTCTAGTAATAGATTACCATAAATTTTAGTATCATCAGCATAAAAAGCTTTCTTGCAATGAATATGATGTGGTAAATCACTAGTGTATGTAATAAACAGTAGAGGGCCAAGAATCGATCCCTGAGGAACTCCACCTTTCACAAACTTTTCCGACGAGAAAGATTGTCCAATTCTAACGCTAAATTTTCTGTTGGATAGGTAGTTTTTAATACAAATTTAATCCAAAGCAATATATAGTCGAAAGCTTTGGCAAAATCAGTTGGCAGTTTATTATCAGGAGACAGAGACCAGTAGTTTACGCAAGTAAGAAGATTTGTAGTTGTGGATCTTCCTTTTACAAATCCATGTTGTTCGAGTGGTATTACATGGTGTTTTGTAAGAAAATCAGAGATTGCCTCTGCTACAATGCTTACCATAATTTTTGATGGAATTGAGAGTAAGCTGATAGGACGGTAATTAGTCGGGTTCATTTTGTCGCCTTTTTTAAAATAGCAGGTACGGATACTACTTTTGACAGATCTGATACCATCGATGTTTTGCATGAGCGATTCATAATGTTGCAAATAGGAGTACAAAGTATCTCAGCAAACGTGTTTAATCTATCAATCCCAGGTGAAGAGTTATTTTTGAGGCAAAGTAGTTTTTCTTTGACTTTCTTGACATCGAACGTGAGACTATCTTGAATGCGATTTGCTTTAATTTCTGGTAAGATGTTGTTGGAAAGTTCATTTGTGAAAACCGATGCAAATGTGTTTGTTAAAATTTCCGCAGTTTCAAAATCAGTTGACAATATGGATCCATCAGGTTGTCGCAGGCGTGGAATACTAACTAAAGAGCACAAAGTTGATCGAACATATTTATATAACTTTCTGTGATTATCTGAACATGCAATAGTTTCTTCACATTTCTGTCTGGCAGTCTTGATGGAGGATTTCAGTAAGTTTGAGAGTAATAAAATCTTGCTTAGTATTCGACCGCTTGTATTTTCCCCAAAGGTTACGTTTATGGTTAATAAGTGACATAATTTCACTATTTATCCAAGGCTTATAGGATTCTTTCTGGAAGTTTTTATAAACAAATTTTTGTGAATAGTATTGTTGATAATTTGTAGAAAAACATTCCACATGTCTGTTAAGTTATTCAGAGGGTTTAAGACCACATCAAAGTTGGTATTTTTTAAGTTAGTTCCAACGTCTTTGTATGCAATTAAATAATAATGACGCTATCGTTAAATTTATTTACATACAATGAAGTTAAATTATTAAATTATTATATGCAAATTTGAACTAGTCTAGAAATTGCATAAATGAGTCGTAGTAGTACTAAAAGTAGGAACGTAATAACATCAAACGTAATCTCTAAGCGTCTTACAACTACAACTCGTACAAAAAGGATTAGAAGATGTGACAACTTATCAACTTTACCAGACGTTATATATAAAGATCTCCTATTAGTAGGTACAATGTACAAAGAAGAACCACTTAAGAAAATTTTCTATACATTTCATCTCGCAGAATGGAGATAAAATTTAAATAATTTATGTACATTAAAAATATATAAACATAACTTAAAAAAGTCAATAACGAAAGTATAAATCTAATAAGTATTTACAGCATTTGTAGATGTTTTCTATTCTGTAAGGGAAGTTGTATAATAGCCCGAGGAAAGATATAAGAGCACCGTAGCTAATCCACTTAGACGACCTAGGGTGCAAGAAAAACTTTTGCAATCCATCAAAACTAACGGCTATTTTCACGGTGGGAAAGATCCTTTCTGTTAACGTGTAAAACTCTCAGAACTCGAGTGCACTTTAAGCTCTGCTTTAAATCTTATATTTCACACATTTTAGATTCTACGCATTGTTGTACAATACATCGCAACGTGCTTCAGGGTACATATTAAATATGACTAGAACACATAAATTTTTCATTACAACGTCAAAAGGGAATATGTAAAAGTTGTCATAGCGTAGAAACCAAACACGCACACAGAAACATTGGTATCAAAAGTTTGAAGCAAATAACTGCTAAATTTATCGTTTTTTGCACTAATTCACACACCCGCAACATATTAAAGTTTAACCTAATTGGTATATACGGCCGCAATAATTAGATTGCGAACGGTAGGAAAGAAGTAATTGCTACTTTGTCATTTTTAATAAATAAAAAAATGTGCACAATTTTAATTTGGTTAATCAAAATTGTAAATTAACTATGACACACTTAAAATTCACTTTTTGATATCAATTTTTTTTATTTCTTCCTTATCTATTTGTATCCTAGATTGTTTATTATTGTATGGTATATCTAAACTTATGTAGTTTGTACTTTCAAGCTTAGGTTCAAAATTTTATTCAATGCATACTTAAAATGAAATGTAATGTTGTTGACCATAAAAATTTTCGTGTAAAATTAAGGAATACGGCCAGATTGCGCTCGACCGTTTTGCGCTCTTACCTGAACTCGACCAGTTTGCGCTCTGCGATTTAATTATAGAAATTTGAACCTACCCTATTGTCTCCGATCGACCGATTTGCGCTCTCTTGTAATATAATAGTTATTTGTATACCTAGGCCGAGAAAGACCTTAATTCCTTATAGAAAGTATTTTTAACTAAAGGCGTTTTCCCCGATCGCCGTTTCCTCCGATCGCACTGCCCCCTTGAACAATACCCCCCACCACCCCATCACACAAAACATAACTAATATAAACGAATGTTACTTGAAATAATGTTTGTTTTTTTTTTGTTTTTGTTTTAAAGAAAAAACTGTACTAACTGTAACCTACCAACCAACACCGTTTACCCCGATCACATGAAAACAACTTAAATCTCGATAATTTCAAAATGTTTATAGTACAAGAGAGCGCAAATCGGTCGATTGGAGATAATAGGGAAGGTTTAAATTTATATAATTAAATTGCAGAGCGCAAACTGGTCGAGTTTAGGTACGAGCGCAAAACGGTCGAGCGCAAACCGGCCGACACCAAAATTAAGGATTCATCCGTTTCTTGAATTAGTGCTTAAAATCTTTTACCTGAAACAAAAAATGTTACAATGTATGTCGATAACTCCTGCGAAATATGTTTCCAGCAATGCTGTGTACTACTCCCCCAGCAACGGATTGGGTAACTGAACGGTAGCACATTTTCTAGTGGACCGGTAACTTAAGTGGGAAAATTACATACAAATAACGTATCTATTGTTGAATCATATTGTAGACTCGACTATCACTTTCGTTGCCCTCTTAAGTTTGAAGTGGGATTTTGCTAATATGTATACTCTTTGGTTGTCACAAAGACAGTACACTCATGAAATTTAAAACTTGGACACCACAATTTCTGTAAACAAAAGTTTGCACATTGTGAAGCGGGCTTAAGGGTATAATTTATAGGAGGACTGTAGAATGAATCATTACACTAAGCACGTTTTAGAAAATAGGTAATTTACGTTAAAGGTATCGCTAATTAAACACCATAGCTCGATTAATTATCGAATCAAAATTTTGTTTAGGAAATGTTTACAAAATAAATTAGAAATAATTTTGATTTAAAAAACGTCTACAAGCAATAACTTTTAAATTAAATCAAAAACTAAACATGGTTATTTGGGTTGACTGATTATTACTTATTTTTAAATAAATCTAACCTACTAATTATTGTAAGTTATTAAAAAAAATCATTAAACTCTCTATTCATAATATTTAGTCCTTACAAAATGTATATTTTATGACGTTTCATTTTTTCTGTAGTTAATATAAAAAGTGAAAATAAAAACTAAGGCAATTCTTATTGTCAACGTATATATTTAGTTTTTGACAAGAATTTATTACATAATTATAATTAAGATACCAAGTTATAGTTTAAAATTAAATGAAAACGTTTTTTTTAAATAAAGGTATTACTATATAAATAAATATAAGAAATCAATAATGGGTGTGACCTCCATTATTATTGATACATTCTTGGAGGCGTCTGCTCATTGACGCTATCAAGGTATCAATATAATTAATATTAATCGTTTCCCATGCGGTATCAATGGCTGCAATTAGTGCATTACGGTTTACTGGTATAAAATTTGGCCCTTGTTGTCTTCGGATAACAGCAAGTATTCGAGCCCAAACATTTTCGATAATGTTAAAATCTGGGCTTTTGCTGGCCAGGGTAACAGCTCCAAGTTATTTGCTTGTATCCAGTTGCGCACAACCTGCGAAGTATAGGGTCATCATATCCCGATAGTTAATTATCGAATGTTCCAAGAAAATATGTGTAAATAGTAAATGGAATCTACTAACGTAACGTTAAGTCGTTAATTATAGTTACATAACTCTCCTTTCATAAGATATAGTTCATATTAATATGCTTATTGTAAAGCTTCGTACACACCTGAACAACAAACCGAGGAACAAACAGAACAACGAACCGAACGGCAATCGGAACATTAATTTGGACGGTGCTACGTACGAATTTTAGAACAGATTCGCAAGTCCTGATTGTTCCACGAACGGTTTGCGGCGTTCCCGCAACTTGTCGGTTTTTCTCCGACATCAAAGAAAATGCGCGCGAATGCGTTTGCAGGTTTGGACGAATCTAAACAAAACGGCGAACAAACTTATGCGGGAATTATTTATTTTTGTCCTCCCTTTTGTGGGTTTGTTGTGTTTTAGGTAATATTATGGAGTTGACAGAAGAAAAATGTTTTAAATTAATCAGTGTTTAAGAATGCAAGAAAAAAATGATGATGGTTGGCACTATCTTCTTGTTTTCCGCAATTTTCTCTTCTCAATAATAAATATATATGAACTGAAAACTACTGAAAATAATTATGGAACAGCACAAACGTTCCGTTTGTTGTTCGGATTGTGGAAATCATAAAAGATCGTTTGTCGTTCTGTTTGACTTTCGGTTCGTTGTTATGTTTGTTGCTCGGTTTGTTGTTCAGGTGTGTACGAAGCTTTACAACTTAAGCAACAATTTTTTGGCGAATAAAGATTAGTTTGTGATGTAATATTAGAAACACAAATTTATATCATATCAAATTTATGACAACTTAAAAACCAAGAACGTGTATGTTATTGCTAAGAAATTATTAAGGAAAAGCGCAATTGCAGTGTAAATATTTATAATTAGATATTTTCGAAAGTTTATAAGTCCTCTATTGTAATCTTAATACTTAAAAGAAAATCCTGTCCATTAGCATTATAAGGAAATGGCTTTTACTTTATGAATAAGTTTCAATAACAATAGAATATCCTTGCTTGTTTAATTTACTTCCTTTGAGTCATATTGCTCTAAGGGTTGTTACATTGGTCATTAGAAGTATGTAATAAATAAACAATTACCTACTGTTTGAGAAGGGTAGTGTGAACCAATAAATAAAGTAAGAAATGTAAATTCCATTTTAGTTTAAAATTTCAAGTGTTGTGAAAATGCCACCTCATCTCGGTGCTGATTTGAAAGCGCGGATTGTTTCGGAATTAGCGGCGGGCCGTAGCGTGCGTGAAATTTCACGTATGTTAGATATACCAAAAAACCGTAGGGCATTACCGAGTAAAATGGAATCTTGAACACACTTTGGAAAGAGCCATCGGAAGTGGTAGACCTAAAGTATCTACACGTGCTCAAGATCTCGAGTTGTTTCATTACGTAACAGAACAACCATTTGCTACATACTCCAGGGCTATAGCAGATACACATTTTCCCGGATGCCGTATAACTGCACAAAAAGATTAAAGGAGATGGGAATAAAGAAGTATAATGCTGCTGCGAAAGAAGTTCTCAGTGACGAAAATATGAGACGTCGTCTGGAATTTGCAAGGCGATATGTGAACGAACCTTTGGAATTTTGGAATCGAGTGATTTTAGCGACGAAAAACGTTCAATAGCCGCAACGATGGACCACTAAAAGTTTTAGAATGGAAGGAACTCGTTACGAAAATAATCACATATGTCCTAAAAAACGAAGTGGTTATTTTTCTGTGAATGTGTTGGGTTAGCGTGCGGGGTCCAGGAGTTTGTTGGGCTATCGATGGACGTCTTGATTCTGCTGCGTATTTAGATATTTGGAAACTATTATGAAACCTTCAGTCGAAGTGTTTTATCCAGACGAAGATTATATTTTCCAACAAGTAAGTATTCTTATTTCACTATACTTTCTCCAAAAAATAGTTCGGGATCTGTTGAATTAACATTTTCATAATGTATTTTTGTTGTTAAAGGACAACGCCCTATTCATACTTCGCGGGTTGTGCGCAATTGGATACGAGAAAATAACTTGGAGCTGTTACCCTGGCCAGCAAAAGCCCAGATTTTAACATTATCGAAAATGTTTGGGCTCGAATACTTGCTGTTATCCGAAGACAACAAGGGCCAAATTTTATACCAGTAAACCGTAATGCACTAATTGCAGCCATTGATACCGCATGGGAAACGATTAATATTAATTATATTGATACCTTGATAGCGTCAATGAGCAGACGCCTCCAAGAATGTATCAATAATAATGGAGGTCACACCCATTATTGATTTCTTATATTTATTTATATAGTAATACCTTTATTAAAAAAAAAGTTTTCATTTAATTTTAAACTATAACTTGGTATCTTAATTATAATTATGTAATAAATTCTTGTCAAAAAACTAAATATATACGTTGACAATAAGAATTGCCTTAGTTTTTATTTTCACTTTTATATTAACTACAGAAAAAAATGAAACGTCATAAAATATACATTTTGTAAGGACTAAATATTATGAATAGAGAGTTTAATGATTTTTTTAATAACTTACAATAATTAGTAGGTTAGATTTATTTAAAAATAAGTAATAATCAGTCAACCCAAATAACCATGTTTAGTTTTTGATTTAATTTAAAAGTTATTGCTTGTAGACGTTTTTTAAATCAAAATTATTTCTAATTTTATTTTGTAAACATTTCCTAAACAAAATTTTGATTCGATAATTAATCGAGCTATGGTGTTTAATTAGCGATACCTTCAAATATATTCTTTAAAGAAAAAATTAAGTAAGCAACGTAAATTACCTATTTTCTAAAACGTGCTTAGTGTAATGATTCATTCTACAATCCGTCTATAAGATAACCCCTGCTGAGACTACCTGCTGTTAGAATTGTAAATGATACCCTTCAGCCCGCTTCACAATGTGCAAACTTTTGTTTACAGAAATTGTGGTGTCCAAGTTTTAAATTTCATGAATGTACCTAATTTATTCATAATTGCTGTAATGCTATAGGTAGTTGTGTTGTGGGTTGCAAATTCAAACCCCAATGAACTATGAATGAATTTGTTTTGGTTTGCTGACATAAAATTTAGTGTCAAAAATACAAGCATTGATTATAAACTTCCATTGCTGATACAGGTAAGAAAAGAACATAATAAAAATACATAGCTCTATGAAGTTTGTGAGAGTATTTATAAATATCACTTCAATTGTGATTAAAAAGTGATTTCAAAATGGTAGCATGGGATTGGTTGTCACAAATTAAAATATGATACATATTGTAATGTATCGTGAGCCGTAATAATAAAGTGAACATTGAGACTCTGAATTTTTAAAAACACCAACGCTCCAATTCACATAACTTGTAAACTTCTTCTTTTCGATTTTCGCTTTGCGTTCCTTCTTCTTTTATAGTATATTAAGTATCAAGATCGGTAAGAGATATTTACCGGTCGACGACAAAAGGTAAAATAAAAAAAAATTAAATTTTGTCGGAGACCGGTAAATCCTTAACGTTTTTGATGCTTATACTTTTCCTTTTCTTTCTCAGGCTTCACCTATAATACTTTAAACATCATATCCTTAGACTTCATAACTTTCCTCTTCTTATTTATTTACTTGTCCCCTTCCTTCTTCATAAAAAACTTTAATTCCATTGCATTAATCTTAATCTATCCTTTAATTTCTTAACCTTCTTTTTCTCTTTGCTGCATCTATCCTTTGTAACACTTCTTTGATTATCTCAATTAATTTTCCTTCTATAGTTATCCAGCATTGTTTCTTCTTTAATCCCTAAACAACTTATTCTTATTTCTTAACATCTATTTTTCATTCACACTTTTTAATAGCTACTTGTTAAACTTTACCATAATTCTTGTAATTTATTTGTTGTCATTTTACAAGGCCTTTTCCAACTCTTTTTCTCCATCCCTTTATATTTTTACAGGAGGTGGATGAGGTTTTATATCCTTTACATTTTTTTCTCTGGAGCTGCTTGGTTTACTTGCATTTTCTTTGATTTTTCCTAAATTTCTTATTTGTCTATTTAATTCTTGTTTGTCTAATTCTTCCCAAATCTCTTAAACCACTTCTGAATTACGCTTCTAAACTCTCAATAAACGCCATGGGTGACTCGTAAGTAACTCTATTAAATTTTGGTCCATCTTGATTTCCGCATTTAAATATTTCGGCCAAATTTGTAAGCAATTGTGAACTCTTACTCGACATTCTGTTTCAAAGTTTATTTGCCGTGTGTTATTTTCCATACTGATCTGAAATCTCCCTATCTCATTTGCAGTTTCTTCTTTTAAATTCGTCACTTCAGCTTTTAAATTATTTGTTAAATTGTCTACTCTTTCATTTAGCTTTTGACATGCATTATTTTATTCTCCAAAGTTTTATTGCTTTCATGCATGTTTTTCATTATGTTTTCATTCACATTTCTCATGTCGCTCAAACTTTGATTCATATCTTTCATCATTTTCATTAAATCTGTCATTTCGTCTTTTCTCTCTTCTCTCACTTTTGAACGTGTAATAATTCTGCCATCGTATTTATTTTTTTTTATTAAATATTTCTTAGCTTTTTCGTAAGGTTGAAAAAGTTCACAATCGGCATCTTACATACTACAGATTTCTACAAATATTACATTTTGTTGTTTCCAAAATTAATAATTATACTTTCTCTAGGAGTTGACGAGGTTTACTAAAGCTGAAACACATTGTCTTTTGTTTTGTCGACGTTTCGACCATTTGGTCGAAATTAATTATGATTAAAAAAAGTAGTATAAACTTATTTTATAAATTACTGTCGTTTACTACGTACTGTTATTATAGAAGTTTCGCATAATTCTAGGTATAGGCGTATTATTGGCGATTCCTATTTATCATTTACTTTTTAATTTGTTTTTTTGTTTTTCATATTTCTAATTCAGTTTGTTATAACTTGAAATTAATTAGTAGGTATTATATAATATACATTTTTTTTTACTTTAAATTCTAAGTTACAATACAGAGAATGGTTAATTATTACATTGTTTTTAAATATACTTACTTCAAATCGATCTTAATATAATTTTTCTAAATGTCTAATTTAAATATAATTCACATAAACGTAAGATCTTTTGTTAGCACACTTGGACTCTTTACGGCGGCTAGTTCTTAATTCTGATTATCATATTGTAGGGATAACTGAAACTTGGTTAAATTCCTCTATATCCTCTAGTATGCTTTATGTAGAAGGATATTGTTCGATCCGTAATTATCGCAGTTTTTCAAGACGTGGTAGAGTTGCCATATACATCAAACATAATATCCATTTCAGTATTGTCAAAAACACAAATTCTAAAATTGAACAGTTATGGCTAATGTTAGTAAGACCAGCCTTATGAGTAGTTGTTATCTACCGCCCACGGCGTTCATGTGATATACATTTTTTTGAGCTGTTTGAAGATTCTTTAAGTATGATTTTGCCACACAATGCGAGTTAACTTATTTCATCACCCACTAGAGTATCTCCTACCTCATCGAACATTATTGATCTAATACTGACATCTGATATTTCCATCGTTGCTGACACACATGTAGACTCTTTCTTAATAGCTGAACACTATCCAATATCGTGCACATTAGATTTTAAAATTACTCAAGAACATGTAAATGAAGTTGTAGTTCGTGACTTCTCTCGGTTTAACTTAGAAGTCTTCCAATCGGATCTTATCAATACGTCCTTTAACTTCATTTTGACATAACTGACATAAACGATAAAGTCACACATTTTAATTCTTGCGTTATAGCTTTATTCGATAAGCATGCTCCTTTTGTTGTAAAGAAGAGAAACAGTAATCCTACTCCTTGGATTACAGAGAATACAAAATTACTTGCTAAACTAAAAATCAAAAGCTCTTGCCCGATACAAACGTACTAACAACTATCCTGCTCATTTAAGTTATTATAAAGGTATTAAAAGTTTGTTAACCAAAACTGTACGCCTTGAAAAACTTGCTTATTTTAATTTCAAATTTAATAACATTAAAGATAGCAAAATAATCTGGAAAAATTTACGAAATGCTGGACTCATACAAAGTAAGCAAGTTGATATACCAGTACATTTAGAAAATGTAGAAACTATTAACCAATACTTTGTGAATTCCGTCGAATTGTTAAAAGCACCAATTGACTTTGAATTAATGAATTTTTACCATTCATCTTATAAAAACCATAACGCGAAGCTACTTAAATTTCATTCGGTCTCTGAGAAAATAGTAAATGCTATAGTACTATCGCTAAACAGCAATGCTTATGGGTATGATAATATCTCTTCCACTATGTTAAAGTTATGCAGTCCTGTAATATCACCCCCTTTGTTACACATATCATAAACTTTTGCATAGAAAATGATACATTCCCAAACGTGTGGAAAATTGCTATTGTCAAACCAATTCCTAATTGTAAAAAATTACTCTGATCTACGACCTATTTCAATTCTCCCGACTTTATCCAAAATATTTGAACGGGTAATTCAAACTCAATTGACGTCTTATCTTATAGAGTTTAATGTTTTGCCTGATAATCAATCGGGTTTTCGCCAGCATCACAGCTGTAGTACTGCTCTCTCACCAATAGTTGATGATATTCTTACCTCTATGGACAAACATTATATTATATTTTCGTCGCAATACACTGCGTATCTATGGTATTCCCGAACACACAAATGAGAAGATAAGTGAAGTAATACTGAATTTTATGAAGTTAAATTTTAAGGTGGAATTCGATGAAGGAGCCATAGATAGGGTGCACCGTGTAGGGAAGCGTCGTGGTAATTCTCCTAGGCCTATTTTGATTAAATTTATATCGTATCAGCATCGTCAGTTAATTTTCTCTAATAAAAAACTATTAAAAGGCAGCCAAATTGTCATCAAAGAAGACCTTACATCCGAACGGGTAAAGTTACTAAATGCAAGTATTGAAAAATATTCTTTACGAAACGTATGGACCAGTGACGGTGTTGTATTTGTAAAATCTAACAATGGCATTAAGAAAGTTTATTCAATTGCAGATTTGTAAATACGACTTCAATTCAATTTTGCTGGTGTATTTAATTTTCTCCAATGTTTATACTTATTATTACAATTAAATGCGGAGTAGCAACTATGTTAGTCTTATCGATAATCTTTTCGTCTTAAGTTTATTTAACTAATCTAATTTTTTTTCACGTTTTATAAATTAAGTTTTTTAGAGTATGAGTAATAAAAGCACTGATTTCTTTTAAGTTTGCACATGTAAATGCTCGATCGTTGCTTAACAATTTTAATTCTTTCAAGGAACATGTTGAATTATTCAACTATGATATAATTGCAATATCCGAAACGTTTCTCAATGACTCAATTAGCGATGAAGATATTAGTATAGATAATTATCTTTTAGTCCGGAAGGATAGACTAACACATGGTGGTGGTGTATGTATTTATGCAAAATCTTTTTTAAATTTTAAATTAATTTACACTTCAGATGTTCATTCTTATGAACAACTCTGGATTCAATTCACTGTAAATAAGTTACGATACGCTGTAGGTGTAGTTTACATGCCGCATAGAAGTGGTTATAGGAATTTCGTAAAAGAACTGGAGATTACCTTAAGTGGATTAATTCCATTATACGATAATATCTTTTGTTTGGGTGATATGAATATCGATCTTCTCTTGTTTGAAACAATCCCTACAAAGAATATCTTTCCGTGCTAGAAGAATTTGGTTTAACACAACTAATTCAGGAACACACTAGAATAACAGCAAATTCACAATCCTTAATTGATCACATCGTTACTAATTGTACAGATAATATCTCTATATGCGGAACAAGACATATTGATATGTTCTTAGACTATGAACTTATTTACTGTGAGGTAGACCTAAAAGAGTAACACCCCAACCCATCTCTGTCTCATATCGTCCCCTTGCAAATTTAAATATAAAGCATTTTGAAGAATGTCTACAGAGTATTCCATGGCATCTACTATTTGATTTAGATGAATTAAACGAGAAGGTAGAGTTCTTTAACTCTAATATTACTACCCTGTTTGATACACTGGTTCCGCTTAAAACATCTTTCTATTCTAAACCTAAATCTCCATGGTTGACTGACGTAGTATTGCTCATGATGTCACTAAGAGATAAAGCCTTAACTCGTTTTAAAAAATCTAAAAAATCTTCACATTGGGATTATTATAAATCCTTAAGAAATCTAGTATCGTTATCCATAAAGAATGAAAAAAAAGCATATTTTAATCATATGCTTGGCAAATCTAAAGATGTATGGAAATCTTTAAGAGCTGTTCAAGTCTACAATAAAAAGCTGAAATCTGAGATTCCCGAATCCTTATGCGATGTAAACAAAATCAATATTTTTTTTACCAAACCCTTGCAAGGCCTTTCTAGTGTTGACCCTACATTGATTGATTTTTATAAGCGAAATGACACAATATCTTTCAAATTTACCACTGTGGATGATGAGGAAATTTATAAATGCATCATGTCAATAAAATCCAAAGCAACTGCTATTGATAACATTAGTGCTGAAATGGTCCAGCTCGGTTGTCCTTTTGTTTTACCTTATCTAACACACATAATAAATTGTTGTTTAACTGAAGGATCTTTCCTGACGCTTGGAAGACTGCTTTAGTCGTTCCTATATCTAAAGTCAAACATCCTAAGGAAATTAATGATCTTCGTCCTATCAGTATTCTTCCAGTGTTGTCAAAAGTTTTAGAAAAAGTAATGAACTTGCAGATTAGAAGATACTTAGACAAGAAAAGTATATTATCAAATAATCAGTCTGGATTTCGACCAGGGTTTAGTTGCACTAGTGCGTTATTGAATATAGTAGATGACATTATCACTGCTAAAGATAAAAACAAAATCACTGCTCTTGTTCTACTTGACTTCTCTAAGGCTTTTGACACCATAAATCACAAAATACTGATATCCATTTTACATCACTATGGATTTGATAATATTTCCGTTCGTTTACTAATTAGTTATCTGTCCAATCGTCATCAGTGTGTTAGATTAAGAGGAAATACTTCTGAACGGTGCAACATCCTTAATGGAGTACCTCAAGGTTCTATATTAGGTCCACTGTTGTATATTATCTACTCTGCCAAACTATGTGATGTGCTAAATTTCTCAAAATTCCATCAGTATGCCGACGATACTCAAATATATCTATCTTTTCATCCCAAAGATGCATTGCTTGCTTGTAAATCTTTGAATGACGACTTAAATGTCTTATCTTCCTTTGCTGGTATACATTCCTTAAATATTAATCCCGTCAAATCAAATTTCATGCTCTTCGGAAATGCTCAAATAATCAAGACTTTAATCCCATCATTTATCTTAAAAATTCAAAACAAACCTATACGTTACACAGAACTTACAAAAAATTTGGGTTTGGTCTTTGACAATAAATTGAGTTTCTCTGAACATGTTAATATGTGCATTCGACTGTCTTACGTCACTCTCAAATTATTATATCCTCATAGACACTTATTAAATAAAAAAATCAAAAATTACTATGTGACAGTCTTGTCTTATCACGCTTTAATTATGGTGATGTTGTTTATGGTCCCTGCCTTAACTATTCTTCCAAAAGAAGAATACAAGTACTCCAAAATGCTTGTCTTCGTTTTATTCATGGCATTAGACGTCGCGAACACATCACTCATAAATTAAAAGAAACTGGCTGGATAAATATGGAAAAGAAGCGCTATCTTAATGCTTGCGTTTTCTATCACAAACTCATCATCACTAACAAACCTCCATATCTTTCAAATAAAATTAAATATCGTACAGACGTGCACAACCTAAATCTGAGGCACAGAGGACTCTTGGACGTACCTGTCTTCAAAACGAACTTTTACAAACGCTGTTTTACTCATAATATTTATCACATCTATAATAATCTTCCATTGTCCGTAAAAACTTTAAGCATTACTTCTTTTAAAAAACAAGTGACTCAGATTCTAAATAAATAAAACTATTATTAAACAATAAGTTTTTTTTTTTTTTTTTTCAGGTTAGTAATATATATACGTACATATATGTATTGTAACACAATTACTTTGATCATACTTTTTATGTGTGTGCTTACTTATGTTATCTTATCACTGCTTATTTCTCATACTCAATTTCATTTCGTTTTATTTAATACTTACACTCATCGATAATGGCGGTAAGGTAGAACAGAGGTTCTGTATTGGACCACCTGATTACCGTCACATTTCCAAAACTTGTAATCTCCATTCTAAATTTTGTAACTGCCATTAGTTGGAAATAAACTGAATTATTATTATTATTATTATATAACCCCACTAGTACTGCTTGATTTTAGTAAAGCTTTTGATTTAATTAATTATAATTTAGCTGCAGCTATCTTTAAGTTTATCGGTTTACATAATACTTCTGTTACGCTACTATATAACTACTTAACTAAACGACATCAACAAGTTTATTTAAATAATAAGGTATTGAGTTTGGTGGAGATTAATAGAGGTGTCCCCCCGGGTTCGATCCTTGGCCCTTTGTTATTCAGTATCTATACTTGTTTTTACCATCAGTCCTAAAGCATTGTTCTTTGCACTTTTATGCAGCCGATACGCAAACATATTACTCTTTCCCTACATCAAGTATTGAAGTATCCGTTAATATCATAAACTCCGAATTGGATTTATTTATTGATTTTTGTGAAAAACATGGCCTAATAATTAATCCTTTAAAATCTAAATTTATATTATTTGCTCGAAAATCGCGTTATTTAAACTTTTCAGAAAATATCTCTATTAAAATAAGAAATGTAATTATAGAAAAATCAAATAGCGTCAAAAATCTTGGTCTAATACTAGACAATGAACTTAATTTTGCTGAACACGTAAACTCATGCATACAAAAAGCTCTGGCCAACATTAGAATGCTATACCGTAACAGAAACTGTTTTTCTATAAGTACTAAAAAATTACTCACAGAGTCCTTGGTACTTTCTATATTTAATCATGGAGATACAGTGTACGGTCCTTGTATAAATAAAAGACTTTCTAACAGAATACAACGAATGCAAAGAACTTGTATTAGATTAATTTTTGGTATTAGAAAATAAAAGTCTACTAGCTATAAACGTAAAGAACTCCAGTGGTTAAATATGAAGAATCGAAGGATATTTCATAGCCTCACTTTTTACTATGCCACTATGCTACTACGGTTATTTTACTTTTAACATTTTGCGTTTATGGAATAACTGCCGTAGAGAAATTCGTAGGTGTGACAGTAAGAAACTGTTCAAAACTAACTTGACCAAATATTTATTAAAAAATCAGTTTGATAATTAATCTACCTACTTTGAAATTGTAAATTTTATTTGAGATGATGGATATCGTTAAACAATAATTAGTTTTATATACTACGAGGATGTATTGATATCTAGTTAGCCTAGACCAGTTCCTTGCATATACAAAATATTGCGTTACTATAGCAACGAACAATAACTTATTAGAAGTGTCAGTGTAAAGTTTGACGTCAAAAAGTAAACCAGAGTCACGCAATAAATTAAATGAAAAAAGATGTCCACCGAAATTGTGAAAATCGAAAAATTGGAGTATCGAGCCATCATCAAGTACCTGTATTTAAAAGGGTTAAGAGGTAAGCAGATTTACGAAAATATGCTTAATACCCTGGTGATCAATGTCCTTCGTATGCGACCGTCAAAAATTGGAATGCAAGCTTCAAAAGAGGTAAATTTTCCATTGAAGATGATGACCGATCGGGAAGGCCAGTTTCTGTGTCAGTCCCCGAAAATATCGATGCAGTTCATGACATGATTTTATCAGACCGTCGAATTGGGCTAAAACGGATATCTGAAGCACTGAATATTTCATACGAACGCGTTCATCATATGGTTCACGTCAATTTGGACATGAGAAAAATTGCTGCAAAATGGATCCCCAAATGTTTGAATGTTGACCAAAAGCGTGCAAGGGTAGAAGCATCGCGTTCGATCTGTGCTCGATTTGAAAACGATGTAGACTTCTTAAACCGATTGTTACTATGGATGAGACTTGGGTACATTTCTACGATCCAGAAACAAAGCAACAATCGATGGAATGGCGACACTCTGGTTCTCCAAGACCTAAGAAGTTTCGTGTCCAAAAATCTGCTGGAAAAGTTCTTGCTTCAGTTTTTTGGGATTGCCATGGAGTAATCATGATTGATTTTTGGATAAGGGTAGAACAATAACTGGAGATTACTATTCGACATTACTGACCACTCTACGGGAAAATATTAAAGAGAAAAGACGCGGAAAGCTATCCAAAGGTGTTTTGTTTTTGCAGGACAACGCCCCTGCACACAAATCTCATGTTGCCATGCAAAAATTCGTGATTTAGGGTTTGAATTACTAGAACACCCCCTTATTCACCCGATTTGGCTCCGTCCGACTATCACCTCTTTCCTCAACTGAAAAAAGTTTAAAAGGTCGTACATTTTCTTCCAACAAGGAGGTAATAGAAGCTGTGGAGGTCTGGTTTGCAGAGCAAGAAGAAACATTTTTTTAAAGGTCTAGAGACGTTGCAGGTTCGCTGTAATAAATGTATCCAATTAAGAGGAGAATATGTTGAGTAATAAAATATTTTGACATTGAAATTTTGTTTGGTTAAGAATTTTTCAATATGTCCTCGTATATACAGTGTGTCCAAAATTCGATGCTCACCATTGGTATTTTGGAAACGGTAAGAGTTACAGGGTCGGTTAAATGGAACAATATGGAGGTATTTATCTTACCTCTTCAGACCTTCTCTTGTTTTTCCAAAGAAATGCGTTGCCTACTAGATATTGCAAAAAAGTGAAAATCGGCATTTTCTTTAAACTTGCGTAGAATCCACACTATTTATCCTATCAAAAATATGTAAATATAAAAGTTGTAGACATTTAGATATTGAATAATATGCGTCATTAAAATATTTTTTTGCTTGCATCAGTAGCGAAATATGACCCAAAGTTGCATTTTTTTAAATGGAAATGATAATTTATTTTTATACAGTTGAATTACTTGATTTTTTTCCTTTTCAACGATATAAGGTTCGAGCTATTTATCTTGTGTACTTTAGAAGATATAAAGAAAAATCGTTTTTGAGATCTGTAGATGTATTTTAAAGCACATCACACTATCCATGATTGCAAATTTTTAAGAAACAAACAACTGCACATCAAATCTGTCAATAATATTGTTACAGTAGTATCGTGTCAGAACTTGTAGTTGTTGTAGTAAGCTATTCATATTCAAAATTGATGATGCAGTTTTCAAACCATGAAAAAACGGACATGTTTGTTGTCTACATAAGATGCCATCCTAATTCAACTGCGGCAGCAAATGAATATCACAACTTATACCCCGAAAGAAGGCAACCTCACAGAACTTTGTTTTCCCGACTCGAGCAAAATCTTTGACAAGGTGGATCCTTCACCGCCATTCGTCCTACAACCTATCAAAAAGACAATGAGGATGCTGAAATAGCTGTTCTAGCCGCTGTTAATGTTGAGCCTTCCGTTTCAGTAAGAAAAATTTCGAATGACAGTGGTATGGCAAGAAGTTCAGTACATTATGTTTTAAAAAAGAAGAAATTTCATCCTTATAAGCCAATGATATGCCATCATATCAAAGAGAATGATTATGCTCGAAGAGTTACATTTTGTAGATGGTACCTGGATGAAGTTACAAACGATAATTTTTTCTAAAAAATTCTTTGGAGCGATGAAAGTAGATTCACAAACAACGGCATTTACAATCGGCATAATTATCATTATTGGAATAATGAAAATCCGAAAATAGTTCGAGAATCGCGTTTCCAAGAACGATTCGGATGTAACGTGTCGTTTGATAGGTCCATTTATTTATAATCAAACGCTTAATTCGACTAGATATCTTCAACTGCTGCAAGCCGAAGTCGAAGATGCATTGGACGAGCTACCTATTCAAGAAGAAAGAAGTATTTTGTTTCAGCAAGACGGCGCCCCGGCCCATAATTCCAGGATCGTCACTAAATATTTATCAGCAAGATTTGGAAACCGTTGGATTGGAACAAACGGTCCCATACGTTGGCCTGCGCGATCACCAGATTTGTCCATACTAGATTTTTCCTGTGGGGACACATAAAAAATTTAGTATACGTTGTCAATTATGAGAACGTTAATGATTTGCAGCAGAGCGTCATGCAGGCCTTTAATTCAGTTAGCGTCCGTCAATTAATGAATTGCCGAATAAATATTGAAAAACGCTATACAAAATGTTTAGAAGTCAATGGCCGCACTATTGAGAATCTTTTATAGGAAAACTCATTCGTTTTACGATGTTATCCACCCGTTATGTTTTTGTTATTATTGCTTACAACTTGGTAACATTATAAATCTGCCTCAAAAATGATTTTTCTTTATATCTTCTAAAGTACACAAGATAAATAGCTCGAACCTTATATCGTTGAAAAGGAAAAAATCAAGTAATTCAACTGTATAAAAATAAATTATCATTTCCATTTAAAAAATGCAACTTTGGGTCATATTTCGCTACTGATGCAAGCAAAAAATATTTTAATGACGCATATTATTCAATATCTAAATGTCTACAACTTTTATATTTACATATTTTTGATAGGATAAATAGTGTGGATTCTACGCAAGTTTAAAGAAAATGCCGATTTTCACTTTTTTGCAATATCTAGTAGGCAACGCATTTCTTTGGAAAAACAAGAGAAGGTCTGAAGAGGTAAGATAAATACCTCCATATTGTTCCATTTAACCGACCCTGTAACTCTTACCGTTTCCAAAATACCAATGGTGAGCATCGAATTTTGGACACACTGTATATATATGGTAATTTACTGAATCTTATTTAATTTTATCATTTTTTTTATAATTCAAGAGAGTGTGTATTTCTATTTTCTTTTTAATTCTATTTCATCGGGGTTCAGTGGAAGAACAGCCTATTTTAAGTTTAAGTTTATATAATTAGCTAAGTTTTAAAGCTGAACTGCGCCCTTTGAAATATGAAATTTGTTTCATGTTTCAATAAACAATGCTTATTATTATTATTATTATTACTATTAACAGCAACGTTTGTTCTGATAGTCGTGAGGTGAAAGATGATTTTATTTTTGAATATTCTGAAAGTACATGTCATTGAATTCACGATTGTAAATGCGAGCTGTCAATTAAATTCATAACAAGTCTACAAATAAATATTAAATCAAATCTGTTTCTTCTGGCAATGAGTGCATCAAGGCCGAACTGATTATTTAAAAATCAATGATCGATGTCACGAGGTTGATAAGCCGAGTGTAATTTTAAAATTTATATATTTTGCAAAACGTTTTAGCACACTCTCAAGATATAAGAGTGATATTTAAAGGTAGGAAATTAAACAGAAGAGCAGTCAGCATTCGAGACAAGATCGTACTAACGAAAATTATAAACTGTGTAGTGTTTCGATACTAGTAAACCATAGTATTAGAAACCCAAGCGATTTTCAACCTTTTCAAATATATTTTATTTTTAACATTTAGTTAAGCCGTTATTTTTTTTTCATAAAATAGGCTTTGCAGTGAATTTCTTTAAGAAGTCATAAAAAACTTGCCTATTATTATATCAAATTAAGATTTGGTACATTATTAGACAATACTTGAAAGTAAGTTGTTACCATAAAACGCCCATTTATGTGAAAAGATTACGCTGCTGCGATTTTTTAATTTTGTTACATTTCAAACCTCCATAACTTTAAAAATTTAAATTGCACATATTATTATTAAATCGTATTCACCATTTCATTTTACAACTTTTTATAATACATATGCTATACCAAAAATTGATACTTTGAAGACATAGGAGTAATGAAGCTTAAGTCTTAAAAAAACTCACCCTGTATATTTTATAAATCGTTTATCTAATAATAATAATAATAACTGTAACGCAAAATAATATTATTACAATATTACATCAGTACTGTTAAATAATAGCTTGAAAAAATAGCTGCACTATTTTTTTGGGTATTTTACCGTTTCATGAAATTTAAGAACGCACCAGGGTGGAGGTGTTAAAAAAACCAACAGTTCTTAGCGTCGGCTTTAATTGATGTATATTATACCATCCAGACAGATTTTCCTTGGAAGCTTGTAATTTTTTTAAGTGGTTTTGGTTAGAGCTGCTTACAACAATTCCACCATCTCTTGTCGGTTTGACTTTCTTACTTTCTTTATCAGAAGCCAAAAGATCTACTTTTTTAAAAATTTACAATTGGTTTTAACAGTTGATTGGTTTGTATTTACAGAATTTATATTCCTTTTTGCCGGAGAGGCCGAAGAGGCGATGTCTACATGTTAGTTAGAAGAGGTTGGTGGAATACTCTCAAGGGCATCATGTTTTAATTGTGCAATTGAAGAGCATAAGTAATCCGTCATATCCTTTTTGAAAGAGGAATTTTAGTTTTGAAATTCTATGAGTATTGATGCTGAAATTTTAGAAGTCTCACATTTTATAATCGATGTAACGCGACTAGATTTAACAAGTAAACATTCTTCACAACGCCCGCCATATCAAACCCTCCACGGATTTCAAAAACTTGTATAGATCTACGGCATCTACACGCAATGGAAATGAAAAACTCTTATCGAAAATGAATGAATGAAAATACAAAACAATACACTCGAAATTTAAAAGTGTTTAAGAAAACCGACTACGCCTCTGAATTCTTATTAAAAAAGTAACTGAGGAACGTCAAAATTATTTCTTTTAATTATTACAAATAGACGAGATATATGCAAAAAAACGATAACTCAATAAATCCAACTTTTTTCTGTAACTTGAAAACAAAAACGATACTCAGTTTTTGTTTTCACCATAAGGTTGTTCTCAAAAAAAAAAAGAAAAAGGATGGGTGGTAAATTTTTTCATATCTATTGCAGTTAATGAGACTCGCTATTAAAACGTCGAATTTTGGCCACCATGTACCCTCAAATACTTGTAACCTGTACTAAGTATACTTCACTAATTTTTCTGTACAACCGCATGTTCTGTACATGTTCTGTAAATTTAATTTATGTTAACGTTAGCATAATATGTCAAATATGTAATGACCTACTTTATTATTAAATTTATTCATACAATTAAAAAACTGAATGTGTTTTTATTGCAAAGTGACGTAGTACAACAAAATCTAATACACCTACGAGGGTAAGGTAAAAAGTTCTAGGCCTGACAATCAAAAACTACGACTTTCACTTAAAAAATGATTTTATGTTTCTACATAATCTCCCTTGATTTCAACACACTTGGTCCAGCACCTTTCTAGCATTAGTTTTCCTTTCCGGGTGTGAAAGTTTGGGAACAGTAGAAAATCTGAGGGTGCAAATGAGGGGGGATGGCCAAGCAAATCTTACCCCAAATCCCGCAGTTTTCCCATCGGCAACACACCCTTGTGTGCAGGTGCATTTTCCAGGAGAAAGATGATTTTTTTTTCTTCTTTCAGAATTTTCGCATCCAGCTAGCTAGTCAAGAAGATTGAAGTAATATTTGCATGCAATAGTTTTGCTTTTTATGATATAATCAATTAACAGGATCTTTTTTGCATCCTAAAAGACACTGGCCCTGACCTTTCCGGCAGATGTGATCAACTTCGCTTGGACTGCTGTTGTTTCGTTTTTGGCGTGTAGTGGTGGACACATGTCTCAACCACGGTGACAAATCGCCGCCAAAATCGGTCGGATCCCTGTTAAATCGGTCCAAAGATTGGTGCGATAGTCGATTTCGGTTTTGCTTTTGATCGGCGTTCAGCAAATCTTTACCCAGAGGTTTCTAATTCCCAAATTCTTCATAAAAAATGTTTCTTACCCTTTCTTCCGATATTCCCACAGCTTGAGTTATCTTCTTCACCTTCACTCGCCTTTTGTCCAATACGATGCACTTTTGGATGGTTTCCTGTGCGGTTACGGTTTCTGGTCGTCCTTCACGTGGGTCAAGTTCAGCTGCCAACTTTTGAACAGTTGACATGAAAGGAACAGAGTCCCTGTAAATTTTTGTCAACTTGGGATGAATTTTCTTACGGGTTAATAAATCTGAACCGAAGGATTTTATAACCGCACAATATTCAAGTTTAACCATTTTAACAAAAAAAACACGTAAGATGTCAGGTCCGTGAAGTTGGAGGTACGACAAAACAATATGCAAGCGATTGACACGTTATAATTTTGTGCCAATTTTTGCCGTATAATACAAATATTGTGCTCAAATCGTAATTAAGTTATTCCATTATTTATATGTGTACCTCCAACTTCACGCTGGAGGTACATCATCACCAAAATCAAATTACCCTATTGCTATAATTTTGTACCCATTTTGTGCTAACTTTTGCCGAATAATACAAATTTTGGGGGCCCAAGTCGTAATGGAGTATTCAACATTTTATATTTGTACCTCCAACTTTACGTTGGAGGACACCATCACCAAAATCATATTACGGTAGTACTATAATATTGTACCCATTTTGTGCCCATTTTGTGCCAAATTTTCGTTTTAAACAAATTTTATGCCTAATCCGTAATGGAGTTATTCAACATCTTATACAGGGTGTCTCTTAAAGGTCTGTACAAAAAATCTTACCACATATTCCTGAGGTCGAAATAAGCCGATTTAAGCAAACTTACCTTATTCCAAAATTGCTTTGTTTCCTAGATACAGGGTGGTAAAGTTTAAAAATAAAAATCGTTTATATTTTGTGGAATTTGTGTGAAGTGTTTGAGAGTTGCTAGGCATTAATAACTTTAAATTGTTTGAATTTATTTCAGTTGTCTGTCAAAATGGCTGAAATGTTTACCTCTGCAGAAATGACGGATATGCTGTTAGTTTTGGGTATTGTTCAGGAAATGGCCGCAAAAGTGTTAGGGTATACAGAGAGAAATTTCCAAATCGGCGCATACCAAACCATCAAACATTTGCTGCGATTGAGAGACGCCTTCGCGAAACCGGTAGATTTATCCCTGTAACTGCTAATTATGGACGGCAACGTACGATTATGACTCCTGAAGTTGAAGAAGAAATTTTGGAAAGAATTGCTGAGAATCCAAAATTAAGCACCAGACGCATAGGTTTAGAGGTAGGAGTATCCAAGGATGTAGTTCATAGGACACTGAAAGAACAACTGCTTCATCCATACCATATCCAAAAGGTACAAGACCTTTTACCTGCGGATCTCGATCAACGATTGGGTTTTTGTCGCTTCATTACCGAACACTGACATCAGAATGTGAATTTTGCTAAACAAATTTTATTTACAGACGAAGCATGTTTTACAAGAAGTGGTGTAACCAATTTACATAATGAACATTTTTATGCTGAAGAAAATCCACATGCCATAAAGTAACTCATCATCAACATGAGTTTCGAATCAATGTGGGCAGGAATCATTGACAATTTTATTATCGGCCCTGTTATTTTACCGCCACGACTAAATGGTGTGGATTACCTAGAACATTTACAAAATACGCTGCCAGATTTATTAGACGATTTACCACTACAACTTCGACAAGTTATGTGGTTTATGCACGACGGTGCTCCACCACATTTTACATTAAATGTTCGCAATTATTTGCATCAAGCATATCCAAATAGATGGATTGGTAGAGGAAATGACGCTCCTTTAAAATGGCCACCACGTTCACCGGATATGACTCCAATGGATTATTTTTTATGGGGATCTGTAAAAACCATGGTTTATTCAAGGCCTATTTATATTGAAGAGGAACTGTGGAGAAGAATTCAGGATGCAGTCGACGAATGACGCGGAAATGCTAAGAAGAGTAAATTTGAACTTTTTACGTCGTATTAATCTCTGTACTTATGTTGACGGAGGTCATTTTGAACAGTTACTAAAAGTTTATGATAATTAAATTTATGTAGTATTTTTATTAGATAAATTGTTCACCATTGAATTTTCAAAATCTTTTCTTAAAATCTTACCTAGTTCATTTTTGTAAATAAAATTGTAATAAATTAAATTGTAATAAATAAATTGTAGGTAATAAATTATTTTTTTTGTAACACTTACCCATACATTTCGCATCCCAAAAACCTCCAGACATAAATTTTGAAGTAATTCTTTGAAAAATGTTCATACATTTAAAATAAACGATTTTTATTTTTAAACTTTACCACCCTGTATCTAGGAAACAAAGCAATTTTGGAATAAGGTAAGTTTGCTTAAATCGGCTTATTTCGACCTCAGGAATATGTGGTAGGATTTTGTACAGACCTTTTAGAGACACCCTGTATATTTTATCACTACTTACTTTAGTGAAACGCGCGTGTGCTAAAATATATAAAATGCTGAATAACACCATTACGGAATTGGAACAAAATTTGTGTTATACGGCAAAAATTGGCACAAAATGGGCACAAAATTATGGCAATTGCGGTAATTTGATTGTAATGATGGTGTACCTTCAGCGTGAAGTTGAATAACTTCATTACGATTTGAGCACAAAATTTTTATTATACGGGAAAAATTAGCACAAAATTATAAGGTGTCAATCGCTTAGATATCATTATGTCGTACCTCCAACTTCACGGACCTGAATATGTCCACTGAAAAAACTCGTGTAAACAAACTACTTGAGCAAACCAGTTGAAACTTGTCATACGAACTAATGACACATCTATGTTTTAGTTTTGTTTTTGTCATATCTTTTTGCTTCACTAAGTTTATACCAGCAAGTAGTGGAAAAAAAATTATTATTTGCTTATTTACGTATCACATACATGAATAAAATTTGATTTGATGGTGGTATTATTTAAGTGGTCATGTTAATTTGTTGTGCGATTATTAAATTATGTCAGCTAAGTGGTAGTTACTAACTCGTAAACGCAGTTATCTGCAACTGTTTTGTTTTATTAGCAGCATTGCATCTTCTAATAAAATAGATTAAACTAGGCGAGACAAACACTCATAATTTGCTTAGTATAATTTGATCCGATTAGAAGTAACTGTACCTAAAATGTCTAAAATAACGAATCCTTAAATAAATAAATATGAAACATAAACGAGTGGGTATAGTTTTTTAAAGAGACGTTATTTATTGACTAAACTGTCTTCCTTTTTATTACAAGGTACAATATCTTTTATTAAAATTTTAACGTTAAAATGTAAAACCTCCACATATTTAATAAAAAACTCGCATCAGATGTTACGCAGTGTGCTATTTATTTTCAAAATATTTTTCTAAAAATAATGCATTTCGTATAGTGACAGTTTGACATTTTTACGCTTTATGCTTGTTATGGTAGTATACGATGTCAGTGTTAATCTAAGATTGTTTACTGATTTATATCGAGTATCTCAACCAACTTTTAAGAACGTATATATCATTTTGCGTTAAATTTATGTTGCTCTTATTTCTTTACCTTCAAGTTTGCTACTTGGTTTTTAATTTACATATGTTTACTTTCAAAAGAATGCAAAATGCTTGCTTAAAGATAAGAGCTACGCCGTGCTTGAAGTTGGGTTTTACAAAAATAATAAAAAATTTATATTATACAAACAGTTATGTTTCTATATGATTAAAATAAATTTTTCAGTTTTATTAAATTTTAGTTGAATAATTTCGTGCGTTTAAGCCAAATTTTACCACTACGCGGCAGCATTAAATGCCACAAGAAAGATGACGACGATAACTAAACATATGTTTATAAGTTTTATTTTTATATCGCCGGGTTTTTTACAAATCCGTAGTAACAAATTATTTAGTTTCATTTTAAGATTCTACAATTAAATAATACTTAGAAAGAGATACAGTAGTTATGAAAATACTCACAATTCTCTTGAGACTAATTGGGGAGTTGTAAATCTGTAACTACTTCCAATATATTTACTAAAATCAAGCAACTAAAATTATTTTTAGACGGCTTGTCACAAAAGTGACACATGTCAAAGTAGCAACCTGAGATCGAAACTTCAAAATATCACTGATCAGTGTGGAAATAATTCATATCATTCACGGTGCATGATATGAATTCGGCCAATGGATGAAGTCCTATTACGATGGTCACTTTTCTAGTTTTATAGTTTATACACAAATTCGGATTATTAAGATTTAAATAATTGTGCACAATTATTATTTGAATGAAATCTTTATTAATAGAACTAGAAAGTTACATTATTAAATGTGCAGTTATTGAAATGTGTTACTTTTTTATTTGAATTTTCAAACATTTTTGCCAAATTTGATGATTTGACAATTGTTGAAGAAGTTGTCATGATGGATGTTCATTGTTCAAGTTATCAGTAATTGGATTAGTTTCTGACGAGGTTTCTGACGAAGTTTCTGACGAATTGTTAACGGGCGAAGTGATTGTTTTAGCAATTTTCATTTTGTGCCCAATAGACTCTGCTATGTAACCTTCCGCCACTGATGAAGAATCCCATCCACCGTGGCGTTTCAAATCTTCAATCGTAGCACCAGCGTCCTCAAAAATGGTGGAAGATGATCGCCTCATACAGTGGCTCGTGTAAGATGCGGGTTCCTCTAAACCAAGGTAGGTAGCAATCAATTTTGGGATGCTACCTATTTTGTTGATTCTAACGGGCTGTTTAGTGCATTTGGTTTGCTGATAATTAAAAAAAAAAGCGACGTTCAGACTTATTTGGTGGTCGAAGAGCAGCATATTTGCGATAGATACCGTAAAACTCGTCAACTATCGTGAAAACACGATCCTTTTTATTTTCAGTGTCACCTAATTTTACAATTACGGCCGAACCGACATCAGTTAAATCGTCAATTTTTGATTGGACTTTCAATTTAGGATATTGACTAATATTAGTATTCTGGTAAACAATAAGCGTGCTTTTATTCTCGTGTCTAGATCTACTCGTGCTCCGCTTCGCTCCGCACTCGTGTCTCTATAGACACTCGCACAATATTTGCTACTTTCGACACTCGGTAAGAATATAACTATTTCGAATTACTAGAATTTGACGATTTTTCTGAGATGTTGTTGTTATGTTAGTATTTACGACTGTACTAAAAAATGATGTTGATGTCCTACCTCTTTGGTTGACATGACAGCTAACATTTTTCAATTCTGCTTTACAATTTCATGGTATCAGCCCTATATAGTTTTAACTCAGTTGAACTTCATCATACACCGTTTCTTTGCGACAGAAGTGGGACAGAAGTTTCGCCGTCAGCTGTTTCGTCATCAGCCCGTTTCGACGTCAATTCTTAAAATAATAAGAAAAAACCTGAAAATTTGAATACAGGGTGAATCACCACCAACGGGACGGAGATTTATAGCGAAACAGTGTTTTACAAGTTTTGTCATTTTAGTAGCTTGCAGGTTGATAAATTTTACATTTTAAAATTATTTTGACATCAAAGTTATATTTTTTCTTAAATAACACCCTGTATCTTATTGTGCTTTTTGATTACTCCTAAAGAATAAGGTATACTTTCATAAAGGTTTCCTATACCAAAATACAGAATGTTCTGAGTTAAGTAGACTTTTTCACATATATTATTACGCTACCGTCGCCTCTCACTCGGACGCGCACTATTGCATCTCCTTCCACTTAGAGCGAGCGACGTCGACGTTCGGGAAAACACCTGACGATAACGAACGCGACGTCATAGCGTCGGTTCGAAGGCGACGGACGCGGGTTAAAAGAAGCGCCTACGCTACGATTCAATTTTTTTTTTAAATTTTTGACGAGAAACGGCATCAAAGACTTTCGGAACGCAAAAAACGGAAAATATCGATTTTCGTTTTGGTTTTTGGCATTTTACGGCCTCCAATTCGAAAATAATTCAGATTTTGTTGGGGTTCTTTATAGATTTCATCGTTTGATGCGAGAATTAAGAAACAAAAACGCGTTCTAATCGAACGCCTTCGACAACTATGGGGGTTTTTCGAAAAACCGATAAAACGAATTATTGGCCTAAATATGGTGCAATTTTCGAAAATTTTTTCGACGTTAGATAGAGATGGAGAAGACCTCGCCGACCCTAGTTAGACCCTGAAAACCAAAAAAAATTTACCCTTACTTTAGGGGCTTATAACTCGGAAATTTTACGACATATTTTCTCTTTAAAACGGCACCTAAACGAGAAATGTAGCTTTTATCATAATGTCCCACCAGGTACACAAACTATTTTCGAATATCGTTTAAAATTCTTAGGTAAAACTTTAAACGTCAATAACTCGATTAGAATTAAGTAAAAACCTATCAAGATAAGCGACCTAACGAACGTTTTTTTCTTACAGGTCCCTAGAATAATGGGAGAAAAAAAACTTAGAAAAAAGGCTGTAATACCACAAAAAAATTGGAAAATAGCCCAATAAGTACTTCTTTAAACGAACTTATTTTTTGGTTTCGCAACGCTTAAGGATAGAAAATCAAAAAAGAAAATAATTGTAAGTTTGGGTTCAATTTGACCCGAAAAAAATC
Organism: Abscondita cerata; assembly: GCA_030710515.1. Classification (NCBI taxonomy): domain Eukaryota; kingdom Metazoa; phylum Arthropoda; class Insecta; order Coleoptera; family Lampyridae; genus Abscondita; species Abscondita cerata. The sequence goes on from JALBCR010000962.1 coordinate 42,190, forward strand.
TTAACTTGAATCATGATTACGCGTGGTTATCCCCACCAACAAGACGTGTTTTGGGAATTTAAAACTACCAAACAAATGCATTTTGTTTTATTAGCAGTAAAAGCGTAATTTTTGTGCCGAGAACATGATACAAAATGCATTTGTTCAAGTAGAAATTTAAAAAATTTTGTGTATAAATTTATATTTCCAGTATTTACTATTTTTTCTTTTTTTTTGTATCTACGATTAAGTGTAAAATCGGTACCTTTACGCCGAGAACGAAGAAGTTTAGGAAAAAAATATTATATACTGGAAAACAAAAGTTAAACGTGACATCAACACGGAGCGGCATTTTTTTGTGTATAAAAAAATAATCATATTTGAAGTATATATGTTTTAATTTTGCGTTAATTAATTGATATCGTATCTTCGGCGTTTCAAATATTTGGTTTCTTACTCTTTTTTTTTATTGAACTACATGAAAATGTGTTCTTGATTTGCATATTTTATCAATGCATACTTTATTCAGAATAATTAATAAAAAATGATTTAGGGATCAGATCTATTTACGAAGCCTAATATTTTTTTGTTTCTAATCATTGTAAATGTATAATGCTAGTAGACGTAGTAACTAAAGTAGAAGCACAATAATTTTTGTTTGTTTTCGTTAGAAATGCAGAAAAAACTAAAACAAAAAAATAAAATTTAATTTTTAACATAACTTTTTTCAAATTTTTGGTTTCTTAACCTTTTTGTTTGGTAGAACTACATAAAAATGTGTCCATGACTTGCATATAAACGTAATGAATTTTGAATTGTATATTTTTTTAAATTTTGTGTACAAAAATCTTTCCACGGCTTTTCAAATTTTTTGATTCTATTAGGAAGGGATTTTTTAAGCACTAATTTGTATTTTTCAAAAATGATAAAAAAATTAATATGCTGTTTTTTTAAAAAAAAAACTAATTTGCCTTGAAACTATTTTTTGAGTAAGAAAAACTAATTTACGAGCCCTAAAGCGGTTTGAGTTTACCGCGATGCGGCGCTGAGTTAGGTTCTAGAAAAACGACTCTACTTTAATTTTCACAATTTGGCGAGCGACTTTATCAAAGTAACATTGAAACTATTGTTTTAAGTAAGAAAAATTCAGCGTACAAGTCGCAAAGTGGCTCGAGTTCGTCGCGTAGCGACGCTGGGTTAGGGTCGGGGAAAACGACCTAACTTTAAACTTTACAATTTGGTGAGCGAAGCGAGCCGTGTCTTTATCAAATTTGCATTGAAAAAATGTTTTTGAGTAAGTAAAGCAAGAATACGAACTGTGAAGGGGAATTTGTTATAATTCGTTGGAATAGAAGATATTGAATTTTTCTTAACACTCCATATTTTAAATCTAGGGTCGCTTTCGCGACTCTAGCGCAGCGCCGCTTGGCGTCAATGGGAGTTGCCGATTCACAATCAAACATTTTTGTTCAACACTTAAAACAAATAATTAGTAGTTTTTAATTATCATTGTACAAATAAACTGAAACATTACTATTAGTTTTGATAGTGTAACTTCAGTATACAGAGTGGCGCAAACTTCTGACATTGAAGGATAACATCGTTGGGAAAAAACTATAATTTGCAAAATTTGTTACATTCAGTACAGTTATTGAGTACACATTTTATCTACGCACTTGATGCGAAGATTGACAGATCAAAACCACGCTTCCAAAAACGCGAAGAGGTATCCGGTCTGCCCCCGACTGCACACCCGGTAGGTAGATCCGGGTATTTAATTTCGTTTTCCGGGAGAAGTCGTCGCCGTTGATGTGCAGTCGGGGGCAGACCGGATACCTCTTCGCATTTTTGGAAGCGTGGTTTTGATCTGTCAATCTTCGCATCAAGTGCGTAGATACATAAAATAGATTTACATGCTATATTTTTTTAAAGTTTTTGGTGAGAGCTTTTCGAAGTTTAAAGAAAATACAGTATGTTCCATTTAAAAAATGTAAGAGTATGCTGCCACGACTGTATAATGGAAAATATTTTGAAAATGTGTACTCAATAACTAGTTGTTTTGAAAAACGTCAATTGCCTAGTAATTGACTACCGATAATGGCCTATTGACAAATCTCTACCCGATGTTATGCCGTAACAGCAGTCGATAACACGTTACTCATCTTCAAAATGATCATCAGCCACTTCATGATGTACGCAGCAGAAACTTGGTTCTACGCTGCAAAAACTTACACGACGATACCACAAGATCTTTAAAACAAAATTCTACGAATCATCACACACACTCTCTGGGTTTCCCGCAACGACCGTCTTCATCGCGAACTTCATATTTCCAAAATAGCAGACTTCCTACACCAATCCAAAACTGCGCTTTACGCGGTCATCGCGGCGCATCACAAATTCACTCATCACTCGGCTCTGGTACTACCATGTAGATTATATAGCAAGGCACAAGATTCCGCAGTATGTTATCTTTGGTTAAGTTAGAATGAATTGCCAGCCTGGAGGATCGCAAAAAAACGGACGAGGAAATTCGTAAGTTGAAAGCCGATCCAATGGGTTTATTTAAATATTATGTATGTTTTGAATTAAGCTAGAAAATTATTTAACTGAAATGGCAAATAAACATGTATGAAAACGAAACGAAATCTTCTTCGTATAAGGCAGTTTGCCCGCTCTACGGATAACAGCCTGTAACCTTGCTTGACATTCTGATTTTATATTTGTCTAAATATGTTCGCTTTCGCATAAACTTTTCGCTTTCGCTTGTTAAATTGTGCCCAAAATGTTATTTAGACACAATTTAGTACACATAACACGTGTAACTCTCGTAGATGTTTTTGTTGTGATGCTCCTTGATGTGTCCGCTTTCGCATACATTTTCGTTTTTGTTTGTTATTTGTGTTAAAAATATTATTTAGGCACAATATATTACCTATTCACATATCAAAAATTTTCTTTTTCAAAAAGTTCTTGTGGCGGTACGTGCACTGCCCTTTATTTATAAGTGCTTTTTGTTTAGATGGAGACATTCGTCGTTTAGTCTTTATAAAGTTAACATGTGCGTGTAAGCACGCATTGTGGTGGAGAAAATTAAAATTTTTGTGTTTGAAGTTAGAAAAAAAGGGTAATTACCATGTTTTCCTGTACGTGGTTCAAGTAACCTATAACGGTTACAGTTTACAAAATAACAAAAAGGAGTGACGGCTCTAGCGGTACAACCTAGAAAGAAAACTAAAGGGAATTTGGCTCGATGTAGCGCATTAAATTAGTGGAGGATAAAAATATTTATAGTAGTTAGAGCAGCAGCGTCCGGCTTCGTCGGGGAGTTGCGTGGATTCCTGAATAATTATAAGAATTTAGACTGCTAGTGTAACAAGGCGCCACCTGCTGGATAAATAAAGAAATAAAACCGACCAACAGGAGAACAACAGGTTTTACCTAAAAACTAATATGCTAAATCGGACACAAACCAGAGAGAGAGAGAGAGAGAGAGAGAGAGCAATAAAGTATAACACACAAATCTTAAAATATTCTGAGAATATGACAGAAATAGAGAGACTGTCGCATATTAGTGGTGTACAGATCCAAAATTTTGACGGATCGGGGATCCTTAGACGAAAGAAACGGATCTGGATATATCCGTATCCGGATTTGAATATAAAAACCGGATTTGGATCTAGGATCTGGTTCTAAGATCCGGATCTTGGATCTGGATCCGACATCCGGATCTTGATCTGGATACGACCTCCGGATCTCAGATTTGGATATTGATAATGTACCTCTAAGTTTTGGGCATATAAGAAAAATGGTATAATTTTCAACACAAAATATTTTAATATTTTATAGAACAATATAAACTAAATTCTTTGCAAGTGCGCACCGAGGCGATTTTTTATTTTCGTACAAAAATACAAGTATGTCAATATTCTCTGACGAGAGGCAACTTCTCTTCGTACTAACAATATTGCCTGCTGTTGAAAACACTCTTTCTGACGGTGTGGAGGTCGCGGGAATACAGAGGAATTTTCTCGCTAAAATTGATAATGTTGAGTATTTTCTTTCATTTGCTTCCCACCATTTCAGTGGACAATTATTTTTATCGAAATCTTGCTCTTGAATATATCTTTCAACTTCACTCAACTCCTTAATACCCGACGCTTTCTTTCCTTTTCTTTCCTTCTTTGCGTGGATTGTCAAATCTTTTTAATAACTGTTCCAGGTATATAATTGCAATATTCTTTATATTTCCAGGAAAAGTGTTTTTGAATCTTGGATCGAGAATTGAAGACGTGTCAAAAATGGTCAAATTTGAATCTTCTAGTTCTTCTATATTCAATAGGAATCTTCTATTTATTTCTTCACTAACAGTGGTTTTAAAAAGTTTTACAGGTTCGCATAGTAAATCATCTTCACTTATAATTAAAAAATTGGTCACTAGAGATGCCATTAGGGGTTTTGCCATCGACAATGTTAAATATTGTTCAGCTGAGAGTAATGCAGTAGCTTTTTCAAAAGCTCAAGTATTATGAAAAAATTTTTCCATAGTTGCCCAACTTTCTTCATGTTTTGTCTGTTGAAACGGCATTGCTAGCCTGCCTTTGTTCCACCAAACGCTTAAACATGTAGTATGTGGAGTTCCACCGTGTATTATTTCTCTGTATGAGTTTATGTTGATAACTTCCCATCAAAAGGCACAAGCACAAGTAGTTCCCTAACCTGCACAAAAACAAAACACAAAATCTACCGCACGAAATACGTCTAGACTAGTTAGGAAATTAAACGATGAGAAAGGTCCTGTCCTACCGTCGAAGAGGATTCGTGGGGAGAGGGAGTACTCATGTTTTAAAAATAAACCAAAGTAGGCGGATGCATAATAAACAATATAAGTTAAGTAGGAGACATTAGCAACGTTAGTCAAGGATCTCGTATCCAGATCTTTGATCCGTATTTTGGATCTCCGATTCGGATCTTAAATCCGAGTATTGATTATATTCAGATCGATCCGAATCCGGATTGAGTACATTGAACATTTAGGATCAGATCCGGATCTGATCCAAATTGAAAAATAATCGGGATCTGATGTACAACACTATCGCATATAGTTACGTGCGTTAGCAGCAGCCTCGCTTACAATAAATAAGGGTATTAATTAAAGTGTCGAATTTCAGGTAAACTTTAGTTAGACGCTTGAGTTAGAATTATCATTCAAATTAAGAAGTGGCTGCTATTAAAGCTCTGGTTACACATATCATTTACACACGGCGAGTTACACTAAATCTAAACAAAAAAGGAGTAAGTACCTCCCGAACACCCAAAAGGCCTTTTCTGTCCACGACAACCGCTCTAAATTAAGCGCCCCAGCCCTTATTGAGCTGATTGAAAACAAACTTTCAGTTGAGGAGAGCACACCGAATAAAAGTTACTTAAATATTAACTATCGAGCAGTTTTGTGTCACATGTACTCGAACTTCATACGCATTAATAGTATGAATAAGTAGTTTAAATACTAAAACTTAGCTGTAATCGTCGAGTGTAGTTCCGGGTATTCTGCTAGCGACGGTATCGGCAGTTCGGGGAAGTGAGATCGACCCATGGATTGCTCTTAGGGGTGGTGTGCAGAGAAGAACAGCAAACAAGTCACTCCCTTGCTGGAACTATGCAACATAGCCAACCTCTGTAGACGTGGTATTCACCGTTGGTCTGCGGTTTGATTAATGCGAAACCGTGGTGTTGTCTTTCAGGTATAGGGAAGGTTCTTAATTAGCTACTCCAGCACCCTCGAGAATTATCCCAGTATCGTACACAACAAACACATAATGCCGGACGCAACGTGCTAAAAGCATATGTAGCAATCAGAATTAAAACAAATAGGAAAGAAACCCAAATCTCACGGTGAATGTAGTCAGATTAAACGTAAACCCCAATTTGTATTGGAAATTGTGAAACCCATATTAAATAGTTTTTGGGGAGAATTTCACTTCAGAGAAAATGCTAGAGACACCCGCGTGCATCAAACGAGAAAGAAAAAATGTCCGCTGTCCGTCTAGAAAATTTTCAGTCTAATTTAATTTCCACCAATAGAAAATGAGCAACATGCGCGCCAAATACGACTTTTCGTCGCACCATACTACTTGTGACACACGTTCTAAGACGGCTCACGACATATGTCCTAAATACGAGAAATAAAACCGTAACAAACGTTCATTCCGAAATGTTTTGTGGTGCTTAAAGTAACAGGGAATTTACTTTTCTTGTCCAGTATTTACAATTGCGCACAACTTGGCATTATTCTACTTAGGTAGTTTTTGCCTTTTCGAGACGACTGCCATTGCGGCCTCTAACAGAAAGAACTTTCGTAACGACACGCTAGTTATTTAGCCACAAAATGTCTTCAAAATTTGTCGAGTTTGTATGTTGAACCATTTCCTGAAGCTGCTAATGCTATTAAATCTAATTTTTATACCGACGATCTCTTACTTACTGCTTCAAGTGTTGCTGAAATTAAGCAATTGAAATTTGAAATAATATCTGTTAGTGCAGGTTTAAAAATTTTTTTCAAATTTTAACGAAGTAATTGATGAAAAAAGTAATGTTGTTGAAACTAGCTTATTTACTATTCCCCTAGGTGAACGTTCAAATGCCAAAACGTTAAGCCTCTTATGGGATTCTTTAATTGATAAGATATCACGGTTCGGCGGAACAACTTTTTATTCGAACAAAATTGCTTTTGTAAAAAAAGTAGCTATTTTTTGAAATTGTTATTGCAGTTGATTGCAGTTTTACAATTTTTATATTTTTTTGCATCTATTTGTTTAAATCATATCATAGCATGCTAAGGAAATTAAAAACTGTCATTTTTTGACAATTAACATTTTTTGTGATCAAATTTATCAACTGTGTAGTTTTTAAATGTCTGAAAATAAAAACTCACGAAGAAAATCGCAAAAAAGTTTGTGTTATGTGTTTTTCTAAAACTAAAACAACGCGTCTAGTAAATAATCATCACGTCAACCTAATACAAAAACATTTCATAAATAATTACTCTGTTAATGATCAACTTAAACCATGTGGTTTATGCTTAACTTGTCCAAAAGTTTTGTCCGAATACGATCGAAAAATGTATAAGCGAAAAATTGATGTATGTGACTACAAAAATAAAACAATAACACCACAAAAACTGACGCGCCAGAGCATTTACTGTGAGTGTGAAATATGTAAAGTAGGTAGATCTTCTTCTGTAAACAGAAATTTACCAAAAAGGAAACAAATCGGCCGGTCTTGTCAAAAAAGTAGTTGGCATTTGAAAAACAGAGAAAAGTTAAAGTTGTGCGGTAAATGTGTTACTAAATTACAACGAGAAAAAATATACGATTACTTGTAAAGAAAACTTAATAAATATGGCACAACAGACTTCAGAAAAATCTCAAGAAAAAGTAATAAATGGTCAGTTAAGAAAAAAACATGCAATATTGAGGGTGAATCGTCAATTCTTCTGGCAAATAATAATGCAGGTCGGCCCCTTGCTGTTTTAGTTGGTACTTCTAATATTTTTTCTGATGCGTTAAAGTCTAAATCAGTAAAAATGGTAGAACCGAAGAACATTATCAATATTAAATCTTCCTTAAACTTAAGCACAAACAAAGCTTTAAAACTTACTGCGCATCTGCGCAGAACACACGGAATGTCGCTAAATATTTAAAAGAAAAATTAAAAGAAGAAATTCATAAACTTGTCTATTATTTTGAAGTGAGAAATGTACAATTTTTTTGACAAAAATCTAAAATGACAAAGTACGAAGAAAAGCCAGTAGTATGCTGCTCAAATCTTGAAAAACTTATCGATTACGTCGCTGAAAAAAGAAATTTTTCTAATTATCACCAAATAAAAATTGACATTGACGGAGGTGGAGGATCTGAAGATCTGTATAAATTTGATAGACAAAACTGATATCTTGAAAATAAGTCTATTAACCAAACTAAAGAAACTACAGCTGCAATAGATTCTGGAGTGAAGAAATTAATGATTATTGGAATTGTTTGTGATGTGGCAGAAAACAATGTATCAACTTTATGAACATTTTAAAATTAAATAAATTTATGAAAGATACTGAAAATTAAGTTGAATGTGATTTAAAAATGCCAAACTTATTGACAGGTGAACTAATTCTTTTAATGCAAATTAGTGTAACTTTTAAATATAATTTTGTTTATTAGGAATAATGGCTCATTCTTCTTCATATCCATGCACGTGGTGTAAGCCTACAAAGACAACCTGGAACAAATTGCTGATTCTAGAACTTTCTGTAACAATAAACAAAATTATTTAAATTGGTTTAATAACTGTGCTAAACAAAACAATGGCAAAGATTACTGCAATTGCACAAACATGCCAATCGTTGAGTTAAAAAATAACAGTGACGATATTTTATCTATTATACCGCCTCCAGGATTACACTTATTACTAGGAGCTGTAAACCGTATTTACAACAAAATAAATAATGAATATCCTGATACTTGCGAAAAATGGGTGAAGTTCTGCGCCGTTCAACGGGGGGATTCAACGTTTGATTTGCCATGTCGGATGTTTGAAATTTGTGAAATGTTTAGATAGTCTAGAAAAAGTGGTCAGTAGTTGTTTTGGACAACATTTGCATGAAGACTTCCGTAATCAAATCGATACATTTTATGATGACTTCAAGCAGCTAGAGATAAAAATAACACCAAAAATCCATACCATTTTGTATCACATGCCCGAATTCTGCATTAAACATAAGGAAGGACTTGGTGTGTATAGTGAACAAGCCTCCGAAGCTGTGCACAGTGACTTTGTCGTTCTTTGGACTAACTACAAAGTTTCAGACAAAAATTGTCAATTTTCATAACATTTTACAGAGCTCTTCTCTCGTCTAAAACTAACTTTTCAGTTAATTAATTTTTGTTATTAGTTAAACTAATAATAAAATAAGTTTTGTTTGAAAAAATTGCAAGATTTTGTTTTGTCTCGTTTTTGAGCAATTTTGTTCGAATAAAAAGTTGTTCCCCCGAACCGTGATCCAAAAATTGTGGCTTTCAAAAATTGATTGTGATTCTCACGTACATCTTAACGGTAATTATACAGCAAAGGGGACCAACCTCCGATCACCTTCTAAATAGGTCCGTTGGACGCGGCTTCCGATGCGGAACAACTTTTCCCTCTGACATAATTGGGGGTCACGTTGGTAAAAAAGATATTCACCATTAAAGATGTGATAAATATTGTAATTTGAATAGCATGACACTTTGTACATTCGACATCTTTGCCATATTGTCAAGGACACCCTCCCGAGTAATCTTGCAAGTAATTTTTACTCGGGGGTCATTGTTTCTTAAAAAGTTATTAACAAATGAAGGTGGTGATAACAGCCGTACAATGGAATCTCAATTGTACCACACCGTGTACATTCGAGACGTCTTCTATTATGAGAACACTTACTCTATCTCCAACACTTGTTTAGAGACGTTTACAGGTTATTGCTGTTATTCTTACTTTATTTATATTCTACGTTTAGAGAGCGTAGTAGACCTTAACTAATACATTAACTTTATTCGTTAATAACTTTTTAACAAACAATGACCCCGAGTAAAATTACTTGCAAGTTGCTCGGGAGGGTGTCCTTGACAATATATGTGAAATTTAAGGTCATCGGAGGTGGGTCCCTTTGCTGTATGAACGGGGGTGAACGGTGTTGGTTGGTAGGTTACAGTTATTACAATTTTCTTCTTAAAAAATTACATGTTTGCATGTGGTTTGAGGTAACGGTGTTGGTTGGGAGGTGCGATCGGGGTAAATATACAGCAACACATCTTTAATGGTGAATATCTTTTTTACCGACGTTACCCCCAATTATGTCAGAGGAAAAGTTGTTCCGCATCGGAAGCCGCGTCCAACACACCTATTTAGAAGGCGATCGGAGATGGGTCTCCTTTGCTGTATATTTACCCATCTTAACATATCTTCTGAATTTGTAAAATTTAAGGATCAATTTTGCACGTTTACGAATTTAAGAATTCCTGGATGCGTTATACCCTTTTCATCTTCTACAATTGAACTGCACAGGTTTGCAGACAGTAAATAGGAGTTAATTTATTATGTGCTAAGCTCTTTTACGTTATGTTTAAATTCCAAGACTAGAACATTGTTCCTGCTTGTTATTCGCTGAATTGATATTTTTAATTAAATAATGTCAAAGTGAAGCTTTTCCGCACAAAGTTCAGTCATTTCAACAGGGCAAAAATTTATCCCCAAAGTCTAAATTTTTACCATTAAATCCTTTTGCTAATGAAAAAGATGATCATACGAGTTGGTGGGTCATAGTAATAAGTCGTCTTGTAATTTCAACAGGAAATATCCTACAGTATTACCTAAAAGGCATTACCTTACTACTTTGATAATTAATTATTACCACATTTCCTTAATGCATTGACTTTTATGTGCACAAAGTCACTCCTAAGATAAAATTCCACTAATGGTAGAATTACCTGCTAAACGTTTACAATGTAATTATCCAGTATTTTATAATGTGGGATTCAATTACGCTGGTGCTGTGATGATTAGTGAAAGAAAAACTAAAGGTTCGAAACTGATAAAAGCTTATATTTGTTTAGTAACTAAACCTGTACACTTAGATGAGTTACATATTTGAGTTCTGTTAGTTAGCCATGTTTAAAAGATTTATTGCTCATCGAAGTAAACCTTTTTCTATTTTGAGTGACAATGCGAAAAATTTTGTTAGTGCAAAAAACCTGTTAAAGGAAATGTATAAATGTTTAAACACTTCGGAAACGTAAAATGAAATTGTAACGTGGTTACAAAACAAAAATATTAAATGGGAATTTATATTCTCCTCATCAAGGAGGGATTTGAGAATCAAATATTACATTTAATAATAATAATAATAATAATAATAATAATAATAATAATAATATTTATTTCTGTTAATAAGCAAAAATAAAATGTGCATTAACAGAAGTTATAGAATTCGGCTTACATAATAGGACTTAAACGCATGTGATTTTCAAATTCATCTAAAGAATAAAATGCAATATTATGTAAGAATAACTTTAACTTTTTTTTCATACTATTAAATAATAAATTTCTCGTTTCAATTGTTAAACAATTATATAATTTAAATGATATATTAACAAAACTTCACTTAAAAAGGGTTTTAGGAAACACCCCTTCAACTTTCGAACATTTTTACACGGTATTAGTTCAAATACAATCTGTTTTAAATTCGAGACCTTTATCTCCTTTATCGTCCAACCCTTCCAATCTGACCCCTTTAACGCCTGATCATTGTTGGAAGATCGCTGTGTGTCTTGTCAGAAGAAATCTATTGAAAATCAACGAAAATCTTTATACGAGGATGTATTTATATCTAGTTAGCCTAGACCAGTTGCTTGCATAAACAAAATATTGCGTTAGCATAGCAACGAACAATAACTTATTAGAAGTGTCAGTGTAAAGTTTTACTTCAAAAAAGTCACGCAATAAATTAAATGAAAAAAGATGTCCACCGAAATTGTGAAAATCGAAAAATTTGAGTATCGAGCCATCATCAAGTACCTGTATTTAAAAGGGTTAAGAGGTAAGCAGATTTACGAAGATATGCTTAATACCCTTAGTGATCAATGTCCTTCGTATGCGACCGTCAAAAATTGGAATGCAAGCTTCAAAAGAGGTAAATTTTCCATTGAAGATGATGACGGATCGGCAAGGCCAGTTTCTGTGTCAGACCCCGAAAATATCGATGCAGTTCATGACATAATTTTGTCAGACCGTCAAATTGGGCTAAAACGGATATCTGAAGCACTGAATATTTCATACGAACGGGTTCATCATACGGTTCACGTCAATTTGGACATGAGAAAAATTGCTGCAAAATGGATCCCCAAATGGTTGAATGTTGACCAAAAGCGTGCAAGGGTAGAAGCATCGCGTTCGATATGTGCTCTATTTGAAAACGATGTAGACTTCTTAAACCGAATTGTTACTATGGATGAGACTTGGGTACATTTCTACAATCCAGAAACAAAGCAACAATCGATGGAATGGCAACACTCTGGTTCTCCAAGACCTAAGAAGTTTTGTGTCCAAAAAGCTGCTGGAAAAGTTCTTGCTTCAGTTTTTGGGATTGCCATGGAGTAATCATGATTGATTTTTTGGATAAGGGTAGAACAATAACTGGCGATTACTATTTGATATTACGAACAACTCTACGGGAAAATATTAAAAAGAAAAGACGCGGAAAGCTATCCAAAGGTGTTTTGTTTTTGCAGGACAACGCCCCTGCACACAAATCTCATGTTGCCATGCAAAAAATTTGTGATTTAAGGTTTGAATTACTAGAACACCCCCCTTATTCACCTGATTTGGCTCCGTCCGACTATCACCTGTTTCCCTCAACTGAAAAAAGTTTAAAAGCTCGTACATTTTCTTCCAACAAGGAGGTAATAGAAGCTGTGGAGGTCTGGTTTGCAGAGTAAGAAGAAACATTTTTTTTGAAAGGTATAGAGACATTGCAGGTTCTGCTGTAATAAATCTATTCAATTAAGAGGAAAATATGTTTTGTAATAAAATATTTTGACATTGAAATTTTGTTTGGTTCTATAGTAGGTAAGAATTTTTCAATATATCCTCGTACATACATCAACATTTGAAATAAATTGTTCAACATATTTTTGGAAGCGGTGGAGTCGAAAAAGTTGTTCCGCAGTTTGGTTTCAACGGTTTGATGATCTAATACAAGTCAACAGCCTTGTTTTGATAAAAGAAGACAACCTAACACCCTTAGCCTGGACACTAGGTTGTGTTGTTGAAGTTTATCGAGCCAGCGATGGTACCGGACATTTCTTTGACTGGAGGCAACATTGTGAAGCGTTCAATACACAATGTAACACTGTCGGCTCGGGTAGCTCTTTGTCGGAGAAATTAGGTTCGCCTATTTGGTATAAAAATTTATTGTTACAAATACAAAATAAATTTAAAATTAATTTAAATAAATAAATAGTTTTGTCTCTAGTAGAATGCGGCCTAACAGTAGCGACGGTCTGTCGTCGAACGATAGGTGCTGCCAGAAGTCGGGGTTGTTGTTTTCTGATTCGGGCTTAAGCGACGTTGTGTTGCGGTTCGGCGTGGCTCTCGGTTTCACACTCGGTCCCTACTGAGTGTAGACGACAATATGGCGGGCGCTGTAATAAACAGATTACCCTCGTTCACTTATTTTATTAATTTAGTGAACTACGGAGAAATTAATGAACGGGTAAATATGAAAGTATACAGGGTGTTAGGTAAACATGCGGCAAAATTCAAGGGGTTTTTCCTTGGCGTAATCTAAGAATATTTTGTCCTATGATGATTTCCTAAACACCTCTTTTATTTCGAAGATACAGGGTGAACAAAATTTTGCGACAGTAACAATATTTAATATCAAAAAATAAATGTAAAGTTGATCAATCTACAATAAATGTTCGAAATGACTTCCTCCAGCCTGGATACAAGCATTCAATCTTCTCGTCAATGAATGTCGAACTCGTTCAAATACACCAGGGTCGTTTTTAATAGACTCACACCCAGCAATTATCCGATTTCGCAAGTCGTCCAAATCTTCCACAGGAGTAGCGTAAACTAGTGATTTCAGATATCCACATACGAAAAAGTCCAAGGGATTTAATTCTTGGGGATCGAGCAGGTCATGCGTGTGGCCCACCCTCGACCAATCCAGCGATCTCCGTATGTTGCTGTTAAAAATTATGAGCAACCAAACTGAAATGTGGTGGTGCACCATCGTGCATATACCATACATTGCCATTCTTGTCGCCAATGGTACATCCTCCATAAACTCAGGTAGTGTTTCTTCCAAAAATTGCGTACGCCATACTTTTATTTACATTAATATTGTTACTGTGGCACATTTTGTTCACCCTGTATCTTCGAAATAAAGAGGTGTTTAGGAAATCATCATAGGACAAAATATTCTTAGATTAGGCCAAGGAAAACCCCATTGAATTTTTGCCGCTTGTTTACCTAACACCCTGTATTTGGGTTTAACATCAATAATTTCTTTAAATGATTGTAGGTAACACAAACGCTTTTTAAGTCCGCGGTGCGTTTGTGATAACGACGACAAATCAAGGTACACGTTTTTTTTTTATTTATTACAATCGTACGATGATCGGCAGGGAACAATTATTACAGGTATTTACACGCGTTTTCGTTAATCCCTAGTGGGCAAATGACGGTTTAATTGTGAACAAATATAATTACGGTAACTCGGTGCGTTTTATAGCGAATTGCATACGGAATTTTTATTTGGGGTATTAAAGGAATACAGCGGCGGTCCGCGGGATGGGCACCCCACGTACTGGCAACTGAACTACGGGACGCAGTTGTCTCGCGGAAAAATACTCTCCACGTTTTAGCTGCGAGGATGGTTTCCAACTTTCCCGCAGAATAGGTACTCTACGTTCCAGTTGCCTTTTGGGGCAGTGTGAGGTTTTGATCCTTTCGCTGAATGTTAACTCTACGTACTCAGATCAAGCGGGGTTGGAGTGTGTAGATTTCGCTGAAAGACAACTCTCTACGTTCTCTACACTCTATGATCGGTTTGCAGGTAAGGGGAAAATACAACTCTGACACTTCGCGGTATTGTTTTCGCTGAGATCCCGCTGGGGTGGAAACCCCTACGTTCACGTCGGCTGATACGGCGGGAATAAAAGAAAGAAAAATCAAACGAAACTAAAAATGAACGGATAATAAAAATAAAAAGGAATTCGAAAAAATAAATGAAAATCAACACGGTTCTTTTTTTTTTGGGTGACGGCGGAAAATGTTCGTGCGTATGTTGTTCTCACAACCATACACCAGACGGAGTTGTTCCGCGATCAGGGATTCGCGCTTTTATACCCTGTACCTATCACGTCGTGACGTCAAACGGAATTTTGTTTGTCGTTAACTTTATCGCCCAGCATGTACCAAATGATAGCGGCAATTAGGATAAGACAGTTATATTTACGTCACTCATCCCCGCTTATTTTCCCACTAGATTCCTTTCTCTTGGTTCCGACTCGCTACTGATAAGAATGAGTATAAATCTAACTGTTTTCGATCGTTTAAGACACTAGAGAGTTGTAATCTCCGCTTAAAGTTAACTATGGTTTAATTTCTTAGGATAGGAAATTAAATTAAAGTTAGCTTTAAGCGGAGATTGTACAACTGAGCTTTTAGAGTATTCTCTGCATTTTACTTCAAATCCTGAAGTATACAGACCTGCGTAACTAAAACCGACCGACCGCCTGTACCTGACATTCTTCTGATTCCTATTTAAATACTATTGACCACCGCCTTGAACTTGACCTGAAACCGATACCTGATTAATCTACTATAATCTTAGTTCTAAAACGCACTAGTACTCACCCGCAATTCAGTTTGTCGCGGACAAACGTGCGAGTTTTTCCTTCTGCTACGTTAGTAGACATTCTGGGTTCAGTAATTCAGTTTACCGCGTCTGGAAGCCTCTAGCACTGTCCTTCACCTGTCTTGTTCGGTCTAGCATTAGCGTTCGAACGTTGCATAAGACGCCACTATTACCTAACACTCAAAATCTCCTGTGACAACCACAAGTAATACACCGCTTGAGGGCTGTGCTAACAAAGCCAGCCACGTTTAAAGCGTCTACAAACGTCGTCCCCGAACTTTTCGCTATTGTAGGGCATCCAGAGATACACTAAAATCAATCTACGATATAGCATCGTCCACTCTAGTAGGACGTCGAGTCAACATAGTACAAACCTTCGTGTAAACGTAAAACACCGGCACCAGGTTTACCTGAGAGGCCAGTCATATTTGACGTAAAGGGCAGGTAAAACTAATAATTCATCTTTTATCTTGCAGCCCTAACCAACCTCCACAAATTCAACACTTGTACATCTTCAACTAGCGGTGGCACAACGACCGTAGCAATGAACTCTACCGAATGGAAATTATACACCGAGCCGCTCAGAAGCAATATTAATTTTTGCGCTAATTACATTGTATAATTATCCCGGAGATATAATTTTTTATTATGATTTTATTTTGTAATTACATGCAGCATATGAACACAATATACGTCTTAAAAGTTCCTCTCTTTACATCTTCGATTGTGGTTACCCGGAGCATTATAAATTTTGTAAGTCGTATACTTGCGGAAGCAATTAACACTTTCACAGGTTGAGATTTCACATGTTTTACAATATACGTTAAACGTACACGTTCTGTCAATTAGTTCTTTGCGTTTCAAATAACAATTTTTTAAATAAGAATTTCTAGTGACGATAGTAGTTCGTAGGGGAGACCTGGGAGGCTTGAGACAGGGGAGAATGAGACACTGCATTTATTTACTAAAATCGGTCAAGTAGAGTCATCTGGTGGTTAGTAGTTCATAGTTTAGGTTGAATACCCCACCACGTTACCTGCGTAACGGCATCAGTCGTTTGTAAAACGTTGTTGTTGGTGCATGTGGTAAATTGCCGCTAAAACTAAAATTATATTCTTCAATATTGTGGTAGTTTGTAGCAAATTGAAGTGGAATTTCAAAGCGATTCTTCAGATAGAACGACCACAGGTATGTTCTCAATCTTTTATATAACTTTCAAGTAGATTAGAGGTTTAACAATGATTTTATGTTACATTATTCTGTAAAACGCTACATAGGGAGACATGAGACAGTTGTTTCTGGGGAGCCATGAGACGTCTCAACCCTCTCTATTTCATATTTTCACTGATTAAACATTATTTTATAAACTTAAAAGTTGTTATTTCAAAGTGATTCAACACAATTTTATAATATTGTTTCAGAATCAATATGCCTCATTTCTGGGTCAAAAAGACTAAACGAGTAATTCCTCCACCAGACGTTATGAGAACAGCGGTGGATGAAGTTCTTGGGGAGCAAAATTACGTGCAACTGCAAGAAAATATGATATAGACAAGCAGACGCTCAACAGATATGTAAAAAGAGGAACTCCAGCATACCTGATAGTAATATTTCTTATTCACCGGATTTTAAAACTGCATTAGTTTTCACCCATGAAGAAGAAGCTCTCCTATCAGATTACCTAGTCCAGCTTCGCAGATGCATCATGATTTAACAGTCACATGTGCACGTCAACTGGCCTTCCAATTTGCTAAGGCCAATCATAAAAATATCCTATAAAATGGGATGAAAAATCCATTGCTGGCTATGATTGGTATCGCGGCTTCAGACATCGTCATCCAGAGTTATCGCTGAGGACTCCAGAGTCTACCAGTTTCTCACGATGTACAACCGCACAAATGTTAACATGTTTTTCAACAATTTGGAAACGGTTTTCAAACGCGAAAAGTTTGAACCTCATCAGATATGGAATATTGATGAGACTGGGCTTACAACCGTACACAAACCACCTAAAGTGCTGGCAGCTAAAGGCGTTAAACAGGTTGGAAACGTCACGTCTGCTGAACGCGGCACATTAGTAACTGCTTGTTGTGGCATTAGTGCTGGAGGAAGATTCATCCCTCCGTTTTTCGTCTTTCCACGAGTAAATTTCAAGGACTATATGTTGAGTGGTGCTTTTCCAGGAAGTGCTGGTGCTGCTCACCCCAGTGGATGGATGTCGTCAGAAAATTTTATTGCATTTTTGGATCACTTAATAAAGCATAGTGGTGGCTCCTAGAAAACAAAATTCTTCTATTAATGGATAACCACGAGAGTCATGTTTCCGTAGATTCTCTGACAAAAGCAAAGGAAAATGGGATTGTGATGTTAACATTTCCACCACACTGCAGCCATAAAATGCAGCCCTTGGATGTGTCGCTCTATTTTCCGTTTAAGAATTTTTATAATTCTCAGTGTGCATCATGGATGGTTTCAAGTCCAGGTCAAACTTTGTCCATCTATAATATTGCTTCATTAGCTAGTCGAGCGTTTGAATTAGCATTCACTTCCAAAAATATTATCTCTGGTTTTACATCAACCGGAATTTGTCCTTTGAATCGTGAAGTATTCAGCGACATTGATTTCATGTCTAGTATGGTGACTGATCGACCACTGGAAACTACCAGTTCCATTCAAGAGAATGAAGCACCACCAATCGACAAGCTAGAGAAAATTTCAATGCAAGAGAATATTCCAGAGAGTAGAGCCTCAACGTCAAAAGCTCAAGAGCAAGAAAAAAATGTCATCACTAAGAATAGTCTTGTTAGTCCTGAAATTTTACGACCATTCCCAAAGGCAGGTCCACGAAAACAATTAATAAGATAAAAACGTTGTTCTTCAAGAATTCTTACCGACACGCCTGAAAAGGAAGCTATAGAGGCTGAAGCAAGGGCTCGAAAGATTAGAAAAGTTCCTCTGAAAGAAGGCCACCTTTTTTCACGAAAGAATAGATCTGTACAGAAATCTGCTACTCCACCTCAGTCTTCTTCAAGTGATGAAGAGGAATTAACTCAATCAGGTGGAAGCAGCGAAGATGTATCAGATTTTGAGAACTATGAAGCAGAAATGCTCCAAATTAAAGCTCTTGAGGATGTCAAGACACTCCAAGTAGGAGACTTTGTTATAGTCAAATTTGCCACAAAGTCTTCACTTATTCACTACGTGGGGTGTGTTTTAACAAAACAAGGTGATGAATACGAAATTAAATTTTACGTCGTCAAGGAACTACCTGGAAATTCATCTATCCACCAATGGACGATATATCTTCAGTCGAAGAACAAGATATCATTTTGAAATTACCTCTTCCAAAAATGTCGGTGGAACAGAAAGAGTAAAATCATCACTAACATTTGGTGTAGACTTCCGCTATTATAAAAATCTTCATTGATTTTCATTATTTTCAACATTTATTTTCGTTTTTCTTAATCATTAATAAATATTTCTCAAAACTTACATCGTCTCAATCCTCCCTATCACATGTATCAACTCTCCCTAAGTAAGGGAGGGTTGAGACAATTTTCACAAATGTATTGAAAAATTTATAAAATACAGAAATCATATTAAGGAAGCATGAAAAAATATAGAAAGTTTAGCTAAATGATATAAAATCAATTTGCAATATATATTATCTTTGAATTGTAAATGGTAAAATTCTGACAAAATAAAATCAATTTTCTGACTCAAGCCTCCCTGGTCTCCCCCTACTCCCTCAGAAGTGCGGCAAGTGACTGAAAATGTTTCACGTTAATTATTGCCGGAAAAATCTAGAGCTAGATTAATTTAACATATTTAAAAAGTGGTACGAAGAAAAAGGAGCTAAGAATTACAGTGAAATGTTCTTTTGGCATATTTTACGGATTTGGTTGATAAAAATAAAGAGTCTTTGGGCAATTTTTTCAATGCTGAAATCGTACATTATGTTAAAATAAAAAACATTGATATATCTAAATACACCAAGTTAATTACATACATAAAAAAGACAAACCAAATAATATAAACAAAAAAAAAGTGAAGTTTTAGATGAAGAAGACATTAATAAATTTGTTACGTAGGTTCCAAATAACAATTTTTTTCTTATGAAGGTAAAAATTTAATTCTCATTCATAGAAATTTCTAATACAAAACAGTCACCTAAAAATTACAACAAGTATATAATTACTTCAAAAAGTTTCTTTTCACGATTATGTTAGGCCGTTTTGATAATTGGAGTATCTGGGGTCTTACGCCGTGAAGAGTTCACTAACATGGTCATTAAAGACATCGAACAGAAAAACGACATTATTATTACGATTCCCAAAGCCAAAACGAATATAAGCCGTTCTTTTGTTATAACAAAGCACGAATGGGTTGCCACTGTCCAACTGTCCGACTGAAAAGGTCTAGAATCCCTGAGCGTCTGTTTCTGAAATATGAAAAAGGAAAGTGCTGTGCTGTGCATGTTTGCATAAACAATATTGGTAGCATACCGTCTAAAATCGCTACATACCTCAATTTACCAAATTCACGCCAATATACTGGACACTGCTTTCGAAAAAGTTCGGCTACTTTATTAGCTAACCGTGGAGGAGATTTGCTCACTTTGAAGATACATGGTGGTCGGAAAAGCGGAACAGTAGCAGAAAGCTACGTTGCTGATTCATTAAAGCAAAAAATCGATGTTGCGCATATAATGACAGAAACGTCCCTTTCAGATTCAAAACGAGAAGCACATCAAATGCATCCAGGTCCTTCTACCAGTTCCGCAGAAGACGCAATAACTGAAGTTGGACTTACTACCAACAAAAATAGTACAGAAATTAATCAGTTTGTGCCAGGTTTATTTTCCGATGTTAAAAATTGTACAATTAATGTTAATATACAGGGTGTCCCAAAATTAATGGGACACATGGCAAGAGTAGATTCCTTACATCAAAATAATGCGATTAAGCCAAACTTACCTAAGTCTATTTGTAAATAATAAAAAAGTTACAGTCTTAAACAGTTATCAAATAATTTTTTTGAATTGAATTGAATTAAATTTGGAATAAAGGGTTTTTTGAGACGACAAAAACAAATCCGTACTATAGTTTGTTGTAGACGCTAGAGGATGCTACAAAATGTACTCTTGGTTGTTAAAAATTGGTTATAACTTTTTTCGCAGGGTGTGTATGTCAGTTTTATTAGAAAAATATTATTTTCCTATCTATCGTTCACTGTTGGGGAAATTGTGCGTTAAGATAGTTTCGCACTTGTACAGAAAAATGGGCATAAAAAACGTATTCTTCACATTCAATGGTAAACAATCGATAAGTTCCTGAAAATCATGTTCTAAGAAGTATAAGTATGAACGGCCATTCAGATTATATGGCAATTCAACATGGCCCACATGATTTCCAACAATACCACACCAAATGTTTATATTAAATGTATGTTGGAAATGACGTTCTCTTTTTATGCGGGTTTCATTATCCCTGAAAACACCACGAGAAGTATATGTGGCTTTGTCTGTAAGCAGCACCTTGCTTAAAAAGTATGGATCATTATTATGCCGGTCTAAGAACCGAAGACCAAATTGTTCCCTATTTGGAAAATCGGCAGATAGTAAATTCTGCACTCTGCTTAGTTATACGGTTACAGTTTTTCATTATGAAATAAACTGTGAATTGACAATTTAAGTACAGCCGCAGACATTTGTCGAAAACTTATTTCAGGATTTTTTGTTACACGAATCAAAATATCCTTCTCTTTTTCTGGAGTAACAGTTTTTAGACGGCCAGCGTCTCGTCTTTTAGGTCAAAACGATCCAGTATCTCTTAACCGACCATAAAGATTTTTAAATGATTTGTGATATGGTTGTAATCTATTTTAGGTAATTTTCTAAATACCTGAAACACGCACCACGTCCATTAAATTTTTTTTTTGCATAAATACATACCATATCACGCATGGTTAAATTTATCGACATAAAACAAGTATATCTTATTTGTGAAAAATAGGTAGGAAGTTAATATTTTTTAAAGCTGTCATGCACACACTGAGAAAAAAAGTTATAACCAATATTTAACAACCAAGAGCACATTTCGTAGCGCCCTCTAACGTCTACAGCAAAATAAAGTACGGATTAATTTTTTCGTCCCAGAAAACCTCCTAATATAAATATTCAAAAGAATCATTTGAAAACTTTCTAAGAATTTAATAAATTTCGAATTCAAAATTTGAAATTTAAGGCTCTGTAACTTTTTTATTATTTACAAATGGACCTAATTTAAATTTAATTAAATAAATAAAAGGACATATTTACACAATACAAATCAAATTCTTTCTTAAATAAAATTTTGATAGATTTTTAGAAGTCTTAAATCATAATCATGTTAACTCTACGTTTGATTTATATAGAAACATTTACCATAAATTTAAATACTAATACAAAATTGATTTAAATAAACAATATTTTTTTTATTATTTAAAATAATTCATTCAGTGGAATATTTTGCGGAGCACATGCTAGGAAGCGGGCAACATATGAGTAAAGAAGATCCTGTTTGTTCTAATCGAACCATTAATACTCTAAACACAATAAGTAAATTTTACTGTAACTATTTGTTTTTTGTTTAATAGAAGCAAAGCCTATTAGAATAAAGCTTCTTGTTGTGATTTAACTGAAAATATCTCCATAACTGTGTAGATTGTCCCTATCATGGACCCCTATTTTTACAGACTCCGTTGATTCTTCTTTACAGAAACTATATTCTGTTATCTATAACTCATTCAATGCGTTTATCCCTAAGTCTCTCTCCGAAATCCAGAACAAAATATCCGCCATGGTTTTCTAATGCTATCATCTCTGATATCAAGCTGAAGTACTCTCTCTGGCGGAATTATAAATCATCTATACTTCCCTTCATCGGTTTAAAATGCTGCGGAGCAAAATAAAGACTGATATTCAGACTTCTCATAAATGCTTCTTGAGACGTATTGAGACCGATATTAGGTCTAACCCTAATTATTTCTGGTCTTACATTAATCTAGTCCGCAATTCCTCCGGTATACCTTCTAATATGACTTACCTTGGTGCTCACAGTGACGGCCAAAATGATGTTGTCAACTTTTTTGCTTCTTATTTTAGTAACTGCTTTAGCGACGTACATGCCCACCACTCTTTTGTACCTCAACATCAGGTTGTTGACGTGATCTCTCTGCCTAAACATTTCATCGAGTCTTTTTCTGCTTTTCGCTATAAAAAAGATTAAACCCACACTTACCGCAGGCACTGATCTCATCCCTGCATTTCTGTGCTGTCGATGCCGTTACTTCACATATTCAATCTGATCCTTCAACACAGAAGCTTTCCTGTTGATTGAAAATCTGCTCGAATTGTTCCCGTTCATAAAAAAGATGACATCCAATGTTCTTAACTATCGCCCCATCGCGCTTCTCTGTAACTTCTCAAAACTTTTCCGTTTTTGTTTATATAACCACATTGCTTCTAGGATCTCCCAAAAGCTTCACAGCTGTCAACACGGCTTTATTAGAGGGCGTTCCACAATTACCAATTTAACTGTTATGCACCAGTTTCTTGCTGAATCCTTGAATTCTGGTTTCCAGGTTGACGTTGCGTATACCGACTTTAGTAAGGCTTTCGATCGGTTGAACCATGAGATTCTCATTTCGAAGCTACACGCTTTTGGTTTGAGTAACAACTTAGTACAATTACTCAAGAGTTACCTATCTGATAGAACCCAATTTGTTGAGCTGCTTGGCTTCCAGTCGCGTGTCTCAAGTGTCCCTTCGGGCGTACCCCAAGGCTCTGTTCTTGACCCTCTATTATTCAATATCTTTATCAATGACGTCGCACCTACTCTCGATTATCATTGCCTACTGTATGCGGATGACATGAAGACATTTCAGGTTATACGTAATATGTCTGATACTCTTGTGCTTCAGAAAAGGCTTAATCTTTTTGGTAAATGGTGTCGGTCTAACCACTTAGATCTGAACGTTTCTAAATATCACATCGTTTCTTATACCAGAGCAAAGTCCCTAATTCTTTTTAACTATTCTTTTTCCGACGTGTCCATTACTCGCTCTAGCGCTTTTAAAGATCTGGGAGTCATTTTTGAATCGTCTCTGTCCTTTAGTTCGCACATTCGATCTATTGTTTCATCTTCACATAAAACTCTTGGTTTTATTATCAGAAACTCTAGAGATTTTTTAAGCGCTGATTTACCTCTCTTGCTGTACAGAACCCTCATTCGAACTCGACTGGAGTATGCCTCGGTAGTTTGGAACCCTACGTATCAGGCTCATATCCACGCTCTGGAGAACATTCAGCGCAAATTCTTAAAATTTCTAGCTTTTCACGTTGATGGAATTTACCCTCCTAGAGGTTTCCCGCAATGTGATCTTTTGGCTTTTCTCTTCTCTTTCTATACAAACTTATTCATTACCTTGTCGATTGTCCTGAATCTTTTCCCGTTCCTCGACCTGGGTCTCGTTTTCCTACCACTTTCTACCTACCCACTCCCCGTACGCGTGTGTTGGAGTCATCTCCAGTGCTCTACGTAAATTTGATATTTTTCATACGTCCATATCTGAGATAAAATCATTCTGTAGCGACTCCCTAATTGGTTGATCGATTTACATTATTTACCTCGTTTAACGTTAACGTTACTACTTTTATTTGTTTTGGATTATATCTGTATTACCTACGTCTAATTACTTTTACGTTTATATGATCCAATTCGTTTTAGTTTTGTATTTTGCTGTTCCCGCCCATAATTGGCTTTTGCTGTGGTGCGACTGTATTTAAGTAAATAAATAAATAAACACATTTTAGGAGAAAAAGTACTTGTTCAAATCTATAGAGAATTAAGAACTACATTAGAAACAGTAAAAAAATTAATAAAAAAAAACTTTTAAAAAGAATTACATTTATTATTTTAAAGAAACCAACAGTAGATAAAAAAAAGTGATGCAGTAAAACTTAAGACAACTACCGTAAGGTGGGGTGACATTGATAGTTTTCCATGCAATAATGTTAGCTGTGACTTTAAAAATGCTGCATTTATTATGCAAAAAATCAACTGAATTTTTCGATAGCACATTCAACTAAAAATTATACCAGACACAAACCAATAGTTATGGTTTACTAAAAAAAAATTAAATGTCCTATCAAAATCATACTCCTAGTGGGGCGACTTTGATACCCAACTCAAAAGTTCTTAAAACACACCCATTCAGGTGTATTTTAATCAATCTCGCCCCGTTTCACAATTGATGGTCTAGTTTTCTTTTTACACTTTGTGGGGTGATACTTTGATAATAATCAGTTCATTTGATATGATATTCACATAAAGACTATAAGTGAATACAAAACATTTATTTTGAAAATATAACTAAATCTTATCAATTTTGATATAAACGCTATAACAAAAAAAACATACATTCAAAAAAGAACAATGGTATTTTGCTCAAAACTAGTTAGGTACGTTAAGAAGTTTTATAATTCGAAAACGTCCACTTTCTTTGGGAAGATTAAACCTGACAAAAACTCTGACTCTACAGGCGTTGGTAATATGGCTATGATATTTGAAAAAAGCACCGTTGACAAGTCTTTAGGAACGATTTTGAACACACGTTTTTGTTCATCTGTTGACTTCAATCCGGTAACTGAGTATTCATTGCCTGACAACACTTCTTCTACTCTGCAGACATATTTGTATATAGATGAGCGACGTTTTCCAGAAAGAAACTTGACAAAAACGAACAAACCTTGTGTGAGAAGATCTGTTTGAGGATATGTGTATTCTATTTCCCCATCTTCAACCTCGGTGCTAAGATTCTCTGCATCTGAATGTGATAGGTTGATACTTTCGTCTTCCGATGTGATATCCCCATGAAAATCTCTAGTGGTAACACTCTTTCCAGGTTCAACTGCAAGCCGTATTTTTTTTTGTCGTCTTGACGGTTCACTCCTATTAAATCTATTGTCTTTGAGTAACTGAGTGAGTGAATCATTTACAAAGCCCTGTGGCGATACCGGTTCCCTTTCTGAAATTTTCTGCAGAACTTTTTCTCTGTTCATCGGAAATAATCCGGTAGCATAAAACCCATTCATTAAATTTCTTTTCATAGCTGATGTCTCATTATCACCAGGTTTATTAGTACTCTGGGACACTACTTTATCCATACTCATCAAGGCTGCTTTCAAAAGAGATGGAAATACGTCCTTAGGTAAGCCTGGCAATTTGTGTTTCAATTTATAGTCTAGGAGAGTTTTTCTCCAAGACACCTTAAATGGCTTGAAAAATGCTACGTCTAGTGGCTGACACAAATTTGTCGAGTTCGGTATTAAGCAGACAAATGAAATGTTGTTTTTTTCGCATAAAGGAGTCACTTTTGCACTGAAGTGCGATGATAAGTTATCGTCAATTAACACTTTGTGCTCCTCTAGTTTCTTTGCGTGAGGCAAATAAGATGATTCAAACCAATCTTGAAACGTAGTGCTGTCCATCCAACCATGTGAGGTTTTATTTAATTTCGGGACACCCTGTATATAATAACTGTAATTTAAATAAATATAGCATTTAACCAGTAGTTACCAGTAGTAAAATTAATAGTATATTAACAAGAGATGTAATAAAGGATGATAACCTACACACTTTGTATTTAAATAACTATTAGCCTAGATAAAGCCTCCATTTGTTAGAGCACCACAAAGACCGTTAGTTTATTTACACCTTCACCTAGAAGGAATATACACAAAATTATAATAATATGGAAAATGAAGGTATAAGTCAAAAGACGAAGATTATTCTAAAAGCAGGAGACAGGATTGAAAGTGATTAGTGACAGTTTCCGAATCTAAAATTAAAACTTGAATCACTTTAGCAATGCATTACGTACCTTTTTTACTTTTTTGTTTTGGTTGGAATTTAATAATTGATAAATCGCAAAAATTTGTAGAAATTATCATAGAGATTATATCCTATCGGTAAAAAAATGGTCAGTCGTGAATGTAATTCATAATACATATGGTAATTTGTAGTTCAGGGTTTGTAGTTTTAATGTTAATTTGACGTTTACATGTTAGGAGGCCAAAAATAATATTTTTATTTAAAATCAAGAAGCATGTGTTGGAAATACTTATATTACAAATTTCGTACAAGTGTATTAAAGTCATTTTTCATTAAAATTATTTTGTCACAGCCATTAATAAAATACATACATTTTTATTACACTGACATTAATATTGTCATTTTCTACATTTAGCATAATGAAATATTAATAATGAAAACAATAAATAATATCAGAGATACACCATCTCCCTCGGAATGTAGAACGTCCCAGATACAAGCAGTAGATTCTATATACGTGTTAGTGTTTCCTTCAGTCACCGAGAGATGGCGTTCTGCGTTGGCTTTCTGGTTTCGTCATTGAATGAATAATTATACTATTCAGGTTGTTTGAATTAATCTTTAATTTTAAATTGAGTGTTAGGTGTGAAAATAACAGGAAACTAAAACATTATAATAATGTAACACGTATCGCTACCTGTCGGCAACTTCGGGAAGTTCAGATACAAATATAGAATCATCTGGGCGTTATACATTCTGGGGGAAATTAGGCATAAACCTTAACACCCTCTCTATTTAAAAATCTTAAAAAGTCATGGTACTAATCTAAAATTTCGTTAGTATCTGAGAAAAATTATTATTGTGAAAAAAATAGATATTACCTAATTGAATTTACTACAATTTTATGCTTACATTATTGCATAAGGTAATATTAGCTGTCGAGTTTTCACAAAATATTTATATTTTTACCTGAAAATAAATATGGTATCGTGAATTGTAAACGCTGTGCTTTTCGTAAAATGACGTTCAATAATAAACTTAATAAATAAGAAAGTACTTATACGCATAAAAAATAAAATCTACTCTGAGTTTTAAAATAAATTATAGAAGTTTATAAACGTCGTTTTTTTTTGTAAAAATTGAATTTTAAATATCCTTCCCTTCTTCATACTTATGCAAATTTTTTTTTGAGATTCGTTTTTTAATGTGATCTTGTTTACATCATTTTTACATGTAAACAAGCCATCACACATAATATAATATTTGTTCAACGAACAATTGATCCTAATTGACGATAAATATTTTTGGCGCGACGAAAGTACGTTATAGTTTGTTGAAAATAAGCATATTATCTTAATTATCTCCAATTATCTATCATCACAATAGACTTGTTAATGCCGGATCCCTAAGTGCAGGCTTAGAATAGCTTTTGCAAGGGGTTTCAACCCCGTTGTATGTGTGTGTTTTTACCGTGAGTTCATTGCTGTCAGTCTATATCATCCGTGATGTTTGCTAACTATTATTGCGCTGCTAAACTGCAGTAGTCGCATCTTTAAAACGGCCATTGTAAAGACTGAAGACTGGTTGGTTATCTATAGTAATATAATGGTTACATTGCGTTTGTATTGTGTTAGTGCCCCTTTCTGTACATTATTCTTATTTTATACAGATACGTTGTTGTGGGAGACACCGCCTCTCAACATTCAATCTATTATTGTTCAAATTAGGTTTTTTATTTGCTCAGAATGCCCAAGAATACAGTAATCCTTTAAACCAACACAAATTTCTTGTGCAAGTGACTAAAGGGCACAGAGGCAAATAAATGTGGTTTTGATTCGTTCTATTTAATTCCAGTAAAAACAAGATTGTATTGTATAGGAGCTATAAGTTTTTCATTATTTACAGATCTCACGCAAAATTGAGCTCTGTAAGCGACAGTAAGTTGTCTCCGCAATCTGTTTAGTGTGCATATATAAGCCGTCCATTTAATTTTAAAGTTATTGATTAAATTGGATTTCAGGTTTAGCTTATTTAAATTTATAATGAAATTAGAATATAAAACTTTTTTACAGGATTTGAATTGAATTTTCAATTAACTTTTGTTAGGAATATAGGTTAAAAGTTTGAATATTTTTGCGAATGATTACTGCACTTGATTAGGTTTAAAGGTTTTAAATTAATTACATTAATTTCATCTCCAAGTTTTTATAAACTATATATTATTAATTTATCGAAATTTTAAAAATTTAGCCGTAGAAACTGTATATTGTCAAAACATTTATAATCTAATAAATAGTGTAATAGTCAGTCTGAAAAGTCAGAATATTTATACGTATTTATTTATAACTACTGACGAGCCTAACGAATGTGAATAGTGCAACAGTTACAAAAAAAAACATATTGCATCCTATATTACATACAAGATTTTTTTTCCAACTTTGTTCGTAATTATAATTAAATTGAAATTTTATGAGTGTATAAGGTATCCCAAATCTACATTGATTACAAAATTGATTCCTTTACATGTCAAAGTTAAAAAACATGTAATTTTATTTTATGGAAAATGTTAATTAATTTTTAGGTTTATTTAAAGCTGTATACGGATGTAGTTTCAAATTGTTGTGATGAATTTCATACAACAAATAAAATGTCTATTAATTCCCTCTTGCTTCGAAGTAACGTATAGAAAAATAGTTTTTATTAATTAAATCTTAAAACTATGGTTGATATTTTGCGTTTCTCAAAATCAGTTCACACCTCTTACTTTTAAAACTCATTTTTGCTATTAAAAGTTAAAATTTATTGAAAATGCAGTTTTATGAATGAAGTTAGTAGGCAAAGAACTTCAAGATGGTTAAGTATTACTTGGTATTTCACAAGACCTAAAAATGTTTAATTGTTATAATGTAAATTTACAATACTATATAATACAATGAGAAAAATTTTGATAAAAATATTATGAAAAGTTAACAAATAAAATTATGATAAATTAGAATTAAGTTTATCTAAATCAGTTTTGTAATTAACAACTTTATGTTGATATTTCTTAATGAATCATCTCAAGTAGAACTTTTTTGTAGTAATTATTGTCTTTTTCCAAAATTATTGGTTTTTAACATCAAAATTATGAAATTTATTAACAACATGGTCGGATAATGCAGTATTAGGTTTTGTTGGAAAATTTATTTTTGTTTTAATTGAATTTTTATGTTGATTTATTCGTTTATAAAAATATTGTTTTGTTTGAACTATACAGGGTGTTTCAGAATAAGATGCTGATCCTTAAGGGTGTCAATCCTTACGCGATTTTAAGAAGAAAAGTTCAAATAAACATATGTCCTAAACCTCTTAATTTTTGATCTACAAGGTGTTCAAGTTTTAGAGAAAAAAACTTTTTTATCATAACTTTAATATTCGTGTACTTAAATAACTATCTGTCAAAACTGTTTGGCATTATCTAATTGTTTCCTTGACAACAAAGTCCATAGCCTACTTTTCAAAATGATGATAGCTACATAGCGATAATTGTGTCCATTTAATGATCTTTATTTTTGATCGGAAACCGTTCGTCGGACGAAAAAAAACAAGAAATCAAATTTACCTTAAAATGAATGGAGATTTTAAAATAATTTTTATTTTAAAAAAAGCAGTGGCGTACATAATATTTCTTTAAAAATATCTAGTCCTCATCCTGTATGGACGCCACTGAATAAAAAAATTAAAAATTTCTAAATCAAAAAATAGCTGTTGTAGCTTAGAAGGCATATGCAAATTTTATTAAAATATCTATAAAGATATTAAAGTTATGATAAAAAAACGTTTTTTTCTTAAAACTTGAACACCTTGTAGATCAAAAGTTAAGAGGTTTAGGACATACGTTTATTTGAACTTTTCTTCTTAAAATCGCGTAAGGATTGACACCCTTAAGGATCAGCATCTTATTCTGAAACACCCTGTATATAATTTATCGCAATTTAGACAATTTATTTTATAGTTTGTTGTAAATTATCAGTTTTATTTAGTTACTAAAAAAAATTTTTTTTATTGTGTTATGATTTTTGTAACTACTAAGACTATTGTATTTTTAAGTTCTGTTTCTATTTTTTTAGATAATATTGGGATAAATGGAATTGAGACATGTTTTTGAATATTTTGATATGTGAAATCATTGTTAAAAACATTTTTTCTATATTGGTTTGCTTACAGAGCTATAAAAGCACCCAAATGAGTTCTTTTACAGAAATTCGAGTTCTTTTATAGAAATAGAACAATGTTAATTCCGAACGGTGGTAACACTGATAACGTCCAAGCTGTCATTACGTTCGGTGTGCATTAATTTAAATCATAATGAATGTTCAGTAGATTTATTTATCTACTTATTTTTATTTCCACCCATTTTTTTAATGAAACATATGATAAATGTACTAATTAAACTTAAACTAGCATTTAAACCAAAGTTTAATGAAAATATTGCCACCTTAGCAATTACACTTCAAAATTCCCTAAATTTAAAAACTCGCGAAATTTTATTTTAAAATCAATCTGAAAAGCCCAAAATAGAAAAAATAGTATAAAGAATTTGTTTCAGAAGGCATTTTAGCGACTCGTTTTCGAAACTGTACTCGTCTTATAAAATGTGTCTTCTGAAACTAGTTCTTTAATATACTATTCTAGATGATTGGGTTATAAAGGAACATAATCAATATTTCCGTTTTTGTTTGTTATAAATTTTGTAAAGTCTATTATTTATATGTTTTTTTATAAATTTTATTGGATAATTATTTTTGTTTAACATTTTTTCAATTAAGTTTAAATTTAAAATATGATATTTTTGTTCTGATCAAATTATTGCTCTATAGACTTAAGAGTTATAAACACTAATTTTGTAATTACTAGAAGTGAAAGATTTTTGAAATAGAAATTGCATGTGTATAAGCTTATATAGGATTGATTTCGTGGTTAACAGGAAGTGGGAAACTGTGTGCTTATTTTCGGGTGAAAGTAATAAGAAAAACTGATCAATTGAAAGATAATTTCATGAACTTTAATATTATACAACCCAATGAATATGTGGTGGGATAGGAAACACGGATGGTTTACGCCAACTTGCTATGATATGAAAATGGCTGCCGACATTCGGGGGAAAGAGAAAACCGAGAATAACCGAACGGCTCTGTATTTTCGTAAAGCAATACAATTACATAGTCAAGTCCGAATATTTTCATATTAATACATAGTTCTGTACAATCTGCACTAGAAGTGGACAATAAATCATTATTTATTTTTTAACGCCTTTCTCTTATTTTTGATACTACAAAGAATTCGGATTTTGTCAGAAAATATTAAACTTGACTAGCAATTCTTAGCGACCGGACTACTTTAAGCTGCATATATGTTTTTATTATTTTTCAAAGTACTTGCCACGATGATCGATACACTTTTACATTCGCTTCAACCAATTTTCAAAGCATTTATTCCATTCCGAATGAGGTATCTCCAAAACATGATTTTTGAACGCTTGAATAGCTTCTTCAGAGGATGAAAATTGTTGACAACGCTGTTTATTCTTCACGGATGGGAACAAAAAGAAGTGATTGGATGCCAAATCTGATGTTTTGAGTACTCCAATAGTCTCTTATTTGAACCGATGTGTGAGAGCTCGCATGGTCACCATGAAGTACAATCCGGCGTTTCTTATTACACCAAAGACTTTTGACAAATAAATGGTTGTATACCAACCAGAATTTAATGTTGTATGATCCTCTAGAGGCACTGCTGCAATATGACCAGTTTTCCTGAAGAAACAGGCCACAATTTTCTTTGAAGTGCTTCGTGCGCCAACAACTTTCGTTGAATTTGGTTCTTCTTGAAACACCCAAACAGTCGACTGTTGTTTACTTTCGGGCTCATACTAATAGATCTTTGATTCGTCACCTTTCACAATTTTAGGAACATCTTTCGAAGCACCGCGATTGAATTTCTTAAGGATTTTTATCCAGAAATCGACACGGGCCTTTTTTGAACAATTATCAATGTGTGTGAGAGGGGACAGAGCTTAATAATTGCTATTTTGAATATCCCTTGCGACGTTTTCACCGATGCTATCCTTGTCACCCCATCTGTCACAGGGAAAACCTCTGCAATTCGTCCGAGTTACCATTTAGAGGGAGGTATTAAGTTTGTTTTAATTACAACCATTGTTCCAGGTAGTATGTGTGCATTTGGGACTGTCCATTTTCCTTTTTGTTGTAAATTATGCAAGTATTCTAAATTCCACCTAGACCAAAAATCTTGATCTAATCTTTGCAAAAGTTGCCAACCTGAGAGTCTGTTAATGCGTAAGTGAAATAGATTGGAATCAGGAAAGGTGGAAATAGGTTCAAGAGTTAAAAAATAATCCTCGGTAGTAAGTGCAGTTAAATCATTCGGATCAGAGCTCAAAGGGGTTAAGGGGCGCCAATTTAAAAAAGATTCAATAATTTGAATCGACACAGTACATAGCTCTTCAAAGGTTAAAGTTTGTTCACCTATTATGGAGCTAAATGGGTTTTCACAGATTTTATCCCATCTTCAAAAATTTCCCCAAAATTCGGTTCCGCGGGTGGATTGAAATGCCTACAAAATTAGTAGCATTATCGGTGCAAATGTTAGAACAACTACCGCGGGGACCAATAAATCGTCTTAATGCCGCCAAGAAAGCTTCAGTGGAAAGGTCAGATGCTTGTTCCAAATGTAATGATTTTGTTGCCAAACAAACAAAGAGGCACATATAAGCTTTAGTAGTCTTTGCACCTCGATATTTTGACATGTAAATAAAGAAAGATCCACCAAAGTCAATCCCCACACTGGAAAATAGTTTTAATTGAGAAATCCTACTAGCGGGCAAATTTCCTATGGGACGTTGATAAGGCTTATGATTAAGTTTCCAATATTTCACAATAGATCTTATAGCAGGCTTAGGGGATAAAATGCAGAATGTTTGAGCACAAGGGTGAAAGTGTTTATTATGATAATCTCTAAGTGATTTTTACGAGGTAACAGTTTTAAGTGACCCAAGAAATGGGGATAGTTTCCTAAGAAAATTTGAAACAAGTTTACTTTTGATAAATGTTTCGAGATCATCTGCGAAACATAATTCTTCATATGTTTCTACCACAAACGAAATCAAGTCAGCCAGCAAAGCTGCAGCCCACAACTCCAATCTAGGTATAGAAATAGTCTTGAGAGGGAATACTTTAGACTTAGCACATATACGAAAGGGTTTTACAACATTCTGTAAATTACCCACAAAATATGTATTAGCAGCATAACCCTTTTCAGAGGCGTCACAACCATAGATGTCACATGAAGTAGCCAGGAGAAAATCAATATGTCGAGGTATGTGTAATTTTAATAGCAAAGGGGCTTTTCCAACATAAAAACATCATCAGGTGGGGTATCATCCCAACCTAGTCCCAAATACCAAAGTTGTTAAATGAGAAATTTTGCAGAGAATGTCAGTGGAGCTAGAAATTCTAACGTGTCAAATATCCGAGCCAATTCAAAGAGTATACCACGCTTTGTGAAGTTCTTAGAATTTACTTTAACATTATAAGAAAATGAGTCCGAATTGGGATGCCATTGCAAACCTAATGTTTTAATGCACGCATCGTGTTCCATATCGTAGGAGAAAACCTGGCAATTCAAAAGACTTGGATGTAAATGGGCACATTTTTTTAACTCAAACCCTGCAGAGTTGACTTTGCAAGGCCAAATCTTCTCCCAATGTCACAATGTCATCAACATAGACATCTGAGAAAAGAGTTTTTGAAGCTGAAGGAAATTGGGATTTGCCTTCAAAAGCCAATTGTTGAAGAGTTCTAAGTGCTAGAAAAGGAGCTGCTGAAACGCCATACGTGACCGTATTAGCTTCATAATTTTGGACCGGATCATCAGGAAAAAAGCACCATAAAATTCTTTGAAATGATGTATGTTTTGGATTAACGAGTATCTGGCGATACATTTGTTTAATATCAACAGAAAAAAAACGAAAGTTTAGAAAAAATAGTATCGATATCATTTTGTATTTTTTTTCCTATTAGCAAAGACTCATTTAACGAGGGCTTATCAGGGAGTTTAGCGGATGCATCAAACCCAACTCGCAACTTTGTCGTTGTTTTTATTATATAATTGTGGGAATATAATAGCTATTTTCGATAGGTGGGTTATCTAAAATATTCATATGACTACTTTTCAAATAGTATATCATAAAATCAAAGTAATCTTGATATAATACAGTCTCACGAAGAAGTTTACGTTCTAACGAAAAAACTTGAAGTGCGAGACTCCAAAATCACGGATATCATTTTGAAAGGTAATGAAACGGTAAATCTACCCCGGGAATTACAAGTAGTTTGCATGAAATTTTTTTCACAATAAGAAATTTTGGGGGGTGAAGCGGGAGGTCTTCAATTTCCCAAAATCATTTAATTGTAAAAAAGAACGAATTAACCTTACAAGATGATATTTCGGGATGAGTCAATTTGCACATTTTTGTGGGAAAAGTGGTAACGGGTATATCAATACAGATGGAAGGAATTATCATAGCATCAATATTAAACGTGACCAAGGGTTATCTATAGGTCTTGCTGAACAAGATAGACTTGAAGAGGTTGGCGTGGTTTATGTGGAACCAACACCGCCGTAAATTGACATTGGCATATTATATCGACAGAGTATTAAGCGACGAGCACATTTTTTGGTGATAATGTCAGCTTGAGAACCACAGTCAATAAGAATACGAACAGTTTGATAATTTTGGCGGGAGTCTAATACTTGCACAAGAGCGGTTGAAAGAAGAATAGAAGATTTGGTAGAAGCTACATCCACGAGAGCATCAAGTTGGTCACCAGGTTTAGAGTGAATTTTATTATCAAAGTGTAAAGAGAGTAGCAATTTTGACAAACAGAGGTAGATTGACAATATTGCGTTGAGGATTGTATTGGGATTTGACCATAGTCAAAGGTTGAGTTACATCTGCTTCACAAAGCTGAATTATCTATAGTAGCTAAAAGAGTAATTAGAGAAGTATGATTTTTCTTAAATTCATTATAAACTTCTGTGAGACGTTGATAAGAAATGCGATAATTAACTATATTATTTGGATTTGATTCGGCGCTTTTAGCGCTTGTTTATAATTCAGCGAGTTCAGAAATATTTATTGCTCTAAGAGCATTGTGTTGATTGATTTTATTGGCTCTGGTTGCCATATAATTAAGATAGATAATAAAGCCTAAAGGATTAAAAAATATAAAATTGTCAGATATAAATGCACTAAAAATATTTTATAATCAACAGCGAGATGAAACGGCGAAAAAGGCGAGAAATAACGGAAAAAAATAACCGCGAACAAAAGAAACTATTTTGTTGAATTAAATTAATTTTTGTAACAGCGTTGCATTTTACAAAAAGGGACTAAGAAATTATTTTATGTAGTTGAAATTTTGCATTTACAAAAACTGTTTCTAATAACTTTTTGGATTTGTTTTGGAAAAAAATTTAATTTGACAGATAATAAGTATCACGTGACTACTATTTGCTACAAAGTCTAGGAAAACCACCAAAACCTAAACATGCCAACCCTTGCTCAGCTTAGAATTTATATGAACATAAAAAGGCAAAATATAGCTTTTTCAGAGTTTTTATTTTTATTTTGAGTTAAAGAAAAGATAATTTGTGTTTTGCGGGGTTTGAAAACAAGCAGGGCAAATCATCAAGAATGAAATTTTTTGAGAAAACAAAAATAAGAATTTTTTTGTCTTTTAAAGTCGATCTCTACTGTATACTGTCCCAGAACTAATGGGACATATTTTAATATAAGATTCCTTAGACAAAAACAATGCGATTATTTTATATTAACCATACTCGAAAACTGGATATTTACTAAGATACAGGGTGTCAAAGTGAAAAATTAATTTTAGTTTTTTCTTATTTATTTGAAAAGTAGTTGAGATATTTTGACAAAATTTTGCATAGTAGGGTTTTTTTTAGTGTTGCAAATTGAAATTCTGACTATAATTTTACTGTACTCGTAAGATGGCGCCACAAATGTGTCCAAAATTTTATTTAAACACACATATTTTTTGTGTTTAATTTTAGGGCTAGTTTTTCTTAAAATTATGATTCTACAATTATCTGTCCAAAAAAAAGTCATACTTGTTTGAAGTCTATAAATGTAGCCATTTTCGAGATATTTGGGATTAAAATGTTAAGTGCATTTAAAATCCATTTAACAAAAACAATTTAATACATGATATGTTTTAGTTATTTCACTATCACTGCGTTTTAATTTAAATACCTAAATATGTTGCTCTTAGATATTGTTACTGTTAAGTTTAAGCATCATTTAACAATATTTATTTTTTGGAGTAGTTTTCTAGGATAAACAAAAAAAATACTTCGCATTTGTAAGTTTTTCTAAATAAACAAATTAGTTTTGTGTTTGTTAAACAGCGATTAAGTCTTTTACTCAGAATAATTAAAATAAATTTTAAAATATTTTCTTGTCTGTAAATGCAACCCATGTCTCGCATGTAATCATTTGAAATATCAAAACAGTTGGTATTAAATTGTTTTTGTCAAAGTCGACTTGATAAATTTGAGAAAAATGACAATATTTTTAAATGGATTTTAAATGCACTTAACATTTTAATCCCAAATATCTCGAAAATGGCTACATTTACAGACTTTAAACAAGTATGACTTTTTTATGCACAGATAATTGTAAAATCATAATTTTAAGAAAAAGTAGGCCTAAAATTAAACACAAAAAAAACATGTGTTTAACAGGTTGACTGCCACGGCAGACACCGGTGTCTGCTTACGAGCATGTCCGGCAACGCTTCAAGCAGACACGGGTGTCTTGCTACGCAGTCTGACTAAAACTTTCTATATTTGCAATGTATCTGCAAATAAGCTAAATGTAAGGTAGTGCTGTGTCTGCTATGGCTCCACAGAAGGTGTGCCACAACATAACTTCATCATATTTGGGACAGTACCTATGTTAACAGACAAAATGTTCAGTCACATATTTCAATTTTTTTAACAATAATACATACTAAATAATTCTAAAAAAGCAAATCAATACAAAACAATATATAAACCCCTTAAGAATAATGTTTTTGTTAAAGCATTGAAGGCAATTCGTGGTTGTCCGACACAATCTGCACAATAGGTTGTTAGTTTTGATATTTTAGATCTGGGAATTTCTTCATTCTTCTTTCGTTCGTAGCAGCCCCTACAATATTTTCGACCAGCTCTGGAACTTCCAGGTCTTTTTACAAATTTATGACTTGCCATAGGTTTTTTCTTAGTGGATGATGTAGGTTCTGCAGTATTTTCACCAAGCGCAATGTTACTATCTGATACCTTATTTTCGCCCTTCAAAAGTTCCAATACTATTTGTTCTCTAAATTCGTTCACCTTGATGTTTTTTGAATTAACCAAATTATATAAAAATCGTGCATTTACAACAGCTGTTCCCGAGAGAAGTTCTATGGCAATCTTTAGATACCATTTCAAACTTCGCCGAAGAGTAGTTCCAGTAACTTGCTAATTGATCAGAAAGATCAATTGAAGCCTTTCCAAAGTTGTAATCTACAACAGCTTTAGGTTTCAAAACGGGTCCTGTCCGTCTAATAAGTTCAGTAGTTTCTTCTGTATAACAAGTCGATAATGTTAGGACTTGTCTTTTTATCACGCCATTTTGTTACGGTTATACCTTTCTGATTTTCTCTGGATATCATCTCCCCTTCTTAATTTCTTTGTAACTATTTCCTTTGGATTTCCCCGACAATTTTTGCGAAGGGTACCCAACAAGTGCGTTTTTCTTTGCACTAATGTATTTGCCAATTCTAGGCTTGTATAGAAATTATCTGTTATAAGTGTCCTTCCTGCGTCTAGAAGAGGTGCAGACAATTTCAGGACTACATCAGTGGCAAGCGAAACTTCTTATTTCAGTGTTGTCAGTCGGTTCCCATTTATGCCATCTCGAGGTTTTAGGAATATCAGGTTCACTGGTCAGACATTGAGTGGCATATAAATTCGTTTGATCTACGATGTTATCAATAATTTTATTGTCTATTAGAGAACAATAAAAATCGCATGGTGTTCCATTCACCCGTTCTAAAAGCACTGATTCGTTGAGTCCTGAGAGCAGCAAAATCAAATTGCTGTTGACGGCCAAGTGGAACTGACCATTCACCATCAGTTGCTTGTTCATGAAGATTTTGGACCGTATCTTCCTTTTTCGAGCTATCACTATCTGAATGCATAGTTTCAGCAATGCCAGATGGTGAATGAACAAGAAGTGTTGCGTTTTGCCCAACATCAATATTTTCTACAAATGCAGTAGGACTGGACAGGTCAAGTTCTGATTCGCTGCTAGGTGGAACATACTCTGGATCTTTCACGGAATCAGAAGAACTAAAGTCTTCATCAGTCGATTCGTCATCAAACCCTAGATGAAAAAAATACAAATTTTATATTTCCTCATTTTGAGAAAACAAAGAAATTACTACCAACAAGAGGTGGTCTCATACTTGCCATTTCTACAAGCTTTCTTGACCTTTGGCTAACGTTCTCCATAGTAACATAAACTGACCAGTAATAGCAACCAAACACGAAACTCACAAAACAAAATTTTGCGCCGTCAAAATGTGAAAAGTAATTTGACGTTATCGTAAATATCAAAACACACGATTTTTGTAAACAATGAATATAAACATTAAATAATGTTGAGGCCCATAAAATAATTCTCATATACAAATACGAAACACCCAGACGTCTTACTTGCAACGAATTGTATATACAACTGCTTTTAGTTGTACCAGCATATGTAAGGATTGAGGGCGAAAAAACAATAACATTGAAAAACTTGCATAACTTTTAAACCGCTAAATAAATTTTCAAAAAAAATTTAGTTTTGGATAGGTTATTTATTATATAAAAATTAAAAAAAAAACCAAAAATCAATCAGACTTATCGTCATAAAAAATTTTGAGCTTGTCGGGAATGGTCTCCATCATGGCTTTTATGGTGGTGCTCGACACTTTTTTGGTCGCTACGGTCCACATCTTTCTAAAACTTTTAATCGATTTTGTAGCCTTTTTTGTCTGCTTCAAGCTTCTTTTCACCAAAGCCCAGTACCGCTCGATCGGGCGAAGCTCAGGGCAATTTGGTGGGTTAGCCTCCCTGGGTACAAAATCGACATGATTCTCTTCGTACCATTTTTTTGTCTGCTGACTGTAATGGCACGAAGCTAAATATGGCCAAAAAAATGTGTATACCTTATGTTTACTCAGAAAAGACCGCAATCTTTTTTGGAGACACTCCTTCGTGTAAATATCGGAGTTAATTGTTTCATTTGTTATGAAAGATTAGCTTCTTTCACTGCAGCTATAAATCGCCTGCAAAACGAGATATTTTTTTGGAAACTTAGACTTTCTTTTAGTTCTAAACTTCTTAGGAACATTTCCTCGTCCACAGGAAACATAAAAATCCTGACCAGGTAGTTGAGAAAAATCGGCGAGGACGTAAGTCTCATCGTCCATCACGCAACATTGACGTTTTTGGAAAAAATCTGCTCTCAACTTTCTGGCTGGTTTCTTGGCTTCAATGTTTTTCTCCGCATTACGATCTGGAGTTGTTTGAACTTTGTAGGACTTAAATACACTCTTTTTTTTATTTTTCGAATTGTCTTTTCCGACAAGTCGACTTTTGCCGCTAATTTCTGGTTTGATATCAGCGGATTCTTAACCATCGCAAATATTACCTTTTGCACCTTTTTTGGTGAATGAAAACCCTCTAGTCGTCCATTTCCTGGTTTCCGTGTTATGGTAAAGTCTTTGATGATGACTTTTGCTACCACTTGCCTGCAAACTTTTGCTTCCTTTGCAATGCGAACGACTGACCATTGTGGATTCTCAACAAATTTTTTAATGATTAATCTATGTACTTCCACT
This sequence comes from Abscondita cerata, assembly GCA_030710515.1. Lineage (NCBI taxonomy): Eukaryota > Metazoa > Arthropoda > Insecta > Coleoptera > Lampyridae > Abscondita > Abscondita cerata. Next base: position 82,500 of record JALBCR010000962.1, read on the forward strand.
ACTTTTGCCATTGTAAACAAACACATTTTCGTGAAGTTACAGACCGAAATTGAAAATTGCAGACACCGTTGTCTGCTTATTAAAAACACGTTTTATAAAATAAATAAATTAGATAATTGAAAACCAATAGTTGCAATAGCTTTAAATCGACAATTTCTATACTACATATCGAAAAAACTGAAAATGAAATTTTAAATATTTTTCTGATTTTGCCCTTGGCAGTCAACTTGTTAAATAAAATTTTAGACGCATTTGTGGTGCCATCTTACGAGTACAGTAAAATTATGGTCAAAATTCAATTTGCAACACCAAAAAACCCCACTATGAAAAATTTTGTTAAAATATCTCAAGTACTTTTCAATTAAATAAAAAAACTAAAATTAATTTTTCACTTTGACACCCTGTATCTTAGTAAATATCCAGTTTTCGAGTATGGTTAATATAAAAATATCTCATTGTTTTCGTCTAAGGAATCTTATATTAAAATATGTCCTATTAGTTCTGGGACACCCTGTATAAACTCAGGGTGTTACAATGTTCTAAAAACGTTGACATAAAATTAACCGTCCTCAAATCACTTACTCATCTCGACTAATAAAACAATTTGTTGACATATTTACAATGGCCTACAAATTAAATTGGCCCTTTATGCAAAGTCGTATCGATTACACAATAAATCAACAATCACCACTTAAACTGTATTGTAGGTAGCATTAATGCAGGTCCCTCAAACAAAGCTCTGCTTATTACTACGGCTTCCTTATATCAAATAATGTATTGTGATTTTATAATTGTGTTTAAAGTGAAACCCTCCTGGGACCTTTACCAATATAAAGTATACACTCAAATTCAACGAAGTGAAACGTTTTAATAATTCTATGATCTCATTGCAGACATCGTTTTTAATGTTTCTCTAAACTTTAACATTAAGTTGTGAAAAACAATCCATTTAATTTATTTTTAGGGCACGAACAATAAAAGTAATTTTTTTGTTTAAAATGTATAAATTGGAAAACTGTTACATTATTATTCAAGAGCGACTTCCTATGTTCAAATGCTAACTCAAGAGCAATCTAAAACATGACTTGACGTTTTGATTAATTTATTGATATAACAAAAGACTTTGTAACGGGTACTGACTATGATTAGCAACTTTATCCTACAATTTTACGCGTATCTACAAGGGGTCTACATAATTAATAATCCAATTTCGGTTAGTCCCAATTGAATAGCAATACTTGACTTGTAAGATTCGCATTAAATATTAATTTTTTTTGTCATCTTAACAATCATTTATAATAATGATTGTGTTAAACCTTAGAAACCTAATTTGCGGCTCTCTTAAAGGTGATATGTCCTCGGTCTAACGATGCATCGTTTGAAAAGGGGCGTTTTAAAATTCATTAAAGCAAAGAGCATACGTTATTTGCTACGCTACGAATGTTCTCAGAAGGATTTTTTAGTAATTAATTGCATGTTTATTAGCAATTTAAAAAATGTATACAAACGTCGTATTAATTTAAGACAGGCGTTTTGCGCAAAACTCTACATCGTTTCAATACTAACAAACGTATCGAAAGTGTAAGGTGACATAAAACATTTTGCTCAAAAAATAGAATACACAGCGTATAGTTGTTAAATAGTCTCTCCCTTTAAACGTTTTAAGATTTAAATTCAAACTGAAAATATTACTCGAAAAATGTAGTTCAAATAAAGTTACAGAGAATAAAATTTCCAACAACTTTTTTCCCATTAATTTGTTTGTGTAATTTTGGAGATATTGTTAAAACAATTACTCTCATGTGGTTGTCATATCTAGGTCATTACTTATCGGATCAAAAAATAGTTTTAACAAACGTTGTGTATAATTACTAAGTATGTACTAAACTCTAATTTGTCGGAAAAAGTAAAAAAATTATGTGTTAAAATTTGTGACTTAAAAACCGTTGCATAACTCCTCATCTTCTTCATAAAATGTGGAGTAAATACAACCTTGACATAGTGGTACAAATAATTCTTGCACCAAGTTATTTGTATTTACGATTTTTGATTATTTACATACTTAGCTCGAGAGATAATGACTGATTTCGCAACATAACTTTTCTACAGTCGGCCTCCTTGCATATACAAAGTGTAGTTCAGTGCATATTTGAAAAGCGTATATGTTGGCGGTCCTACATGATGTGACGTTTGCAAATCGCTAATGAAAGAAAATGTTTACTTTTGTTTACTTTATCCAGTGCGCCGTTGTTCAGAAGTTTAAAATATGCAACAAAATTGGCGTTTTAAAAAAAACGTTTTTTAGATTTGACACGCACAATCTGTTGGATGCCTAAAAGAACGGGCTTTCCGATATTCCTACGATAAACGAAAACACGGTATTCACCCAAAAGTATGAAAATGTTTTTGGAATTTTATCGCGTTCTTTGGAAAAATTTTTGAACTATATTTTTTGAAACGGGGCGGAATTTTCAAAAACTGTTTTGCTTGCCGTTCGAGATCGAATTGTGAAGAACATCCGCGACTAAGACTAACAAAGGAAAAATCAAAAAAATCAACCCCTGACTTCTAGGGACTGTAGCTAAAATATGGTGTAACATATGGGAAAAAACTGTCTTGTCTACAAAAAGGGAGAATTACCCCTATAAAACAGCACCAAAACAAAATGCCGTAATTCGAAAAATCATCGAAGATAATCAATAAAGTCGATTTTTACTCCACATCCTATAAATAAGTAGGGAATTATGTGACGGTTTCCAAAATGAAAATTTGTTCACTCGTTTTTTTTACTTTTTCCACGAATTAGAGTTACTACGATATAATGAAACAAAAAAAAATTTGGTCTGATGGTTGACCGGTCGGTTCCGTATTTAAAGAACATGTCAGGAAAACCGCCGGTCAGATTTTTACAAAACTGTGCATATTTTGAACATAATCTATCAAACCAAAAGGGGCCGTTAACCTACATAGTTTAGAAATCTTGAATATTCACACATTTTTATAATTTTATAATTTAATTTATAATTTAATTATACATAATCACGTAAAACTAATTGTTTTAATGTCTCCACGAATATTAATTATACAAAAGTCACGAAAAAAAGTTGTTGTAAATTTTATTGTCTATAACTTTTGTTTAAACTATTTTTTCTAAAATACGATTTTTATTTTCTCCTTCATTCTCAACTAGTCTTTAAAAAAAAGGGCGCGCGCTGTACCTCGTTTTATCCCGACGTAGGAATGGTAGTAGTAGGTACCAGGTAGGGTTCGTATTAGTGCCATACCAGTTAGATGCATTTAATAATTTTTAGCCGTTACTGAAATTTATAATCCCATTTTAAAATTGCTTTTCGATGCAGTTCTTCGTCTTACTTTTTAATTTTTTCCCTACAACGAATCAGTTTTTTTTCACTTTTTGTCAAAATTGTTAAATTTGCGACGCTGTTAGACGTTTATTTCATTTTTTTGAGCAAATTGTGTTTTATTGCCATACACTTTTACACGTTTTTAGTAACAGAATTCGTTCTGTTTCGCACCCTACACAGGGTTTTGGAGAAAAGAAAATACAGTTTTTTTATTTATTTAAATATCTAGATTTCATCGTAAAAATGCTTTCAAAAAACGTTAAATCTCGACCACATGTAAAGGATAGTAGGGTATTTGCGGACGGTGGGCATTATTGAACACAGCAGTTTAGACATGTTAGTAAGGGATGGTAAATATTATCTATGACGCAATCGATGTTCGGGCTCGACTCTACCGCTGCACAGTCAACTGAGAAAGTGGAAGGAAGGCTATTTTTTTGCAGGAGCAAGAAAATGAATTGGATGAACATATCATGAAGTGCAGTAAAGTTTTTTTTAGTCAACTGGTCAACTTCGTCCTGTTTATGATACAGTTTTTCGACCATTTTGTGCCTCTTTATGGACTAGTCCTTTTTTGTTACTTTATAGACGACTGCCAATGTCAAACATGAATGTCAGAATAAATGTGTGGAATTTAAGCAAAAATTCTGTCAATTACAATTTCTTTAATTTAAAGCAATACAACACCTTACCGAATTCGCGTGGTGTTTTTGGACTTATTCTTCAGCAATTATTCATCTATTAAGGTTTGGAATTCAGATAATTTATTACTTAAGGAGAACATTCATCATTTTGCTTATGCTATCGATGTGCCACTGCAAAATTACGTGCCATTGATTAGTCTGGAAAAGCGTTACTTGTTCCATCTGGCTGACGTTGAAGCACTTAACAATTTTTTAACTCCTTCCAGTGGGACTTGATTCTAAATACTCTAGATGTTAATGATGCTGTAGAGAAATTTTATAAAATCTTATATGAGGGAATTGATAGATTCGTTCCATATAACTTCATTAGAGGCTTCCTAGTCATTTTCCACAGTGGATGTCACCTAGGCTACGTAATCTTATTAAAGATAAGAAAAAAGCTCACACTAGATATAAAAAATACTGGCAATCCCAATGATTATAACAAGTTCTCTTGGCTCCGTACTAAATGTAAACTACTATGTGATGAGTTGTACAATGACTACCTTCAATCGATGGATGCAAGCCTTCAGGTCAATCCTAAAATGTTTTGGAAATATGCAAAAACTTTAAAGGAAGATCACTTTATTCCGGATAGAATGGATTACGAAGGAACGAAAGCTAAACATGGGCAAGCCATTGTGAATTTGTTTGCGAAATATTTTGCAAAAGTATATGAGCGATATCCGAGAGTGGAGAGTGACAATATAGCTAGAGATTGTGTAATGGCTCAGTCTTCATTTGTTGTTTCTGTATCAGACGTGTTTAAAGCAATTAATGATTTGAAGGACAATCAAGCTTGTGGTCCTGATATGATAAAAAGTATTTTTTATAAAAAAATGTATTTTTTCCTTATGTAAACCAATTCATTTATTATTTTCTATATCACTTAAGACAAGTTCCTTTCCTATTAAGTGGAGAAATAGTTATACGATCCCAATTTTCAAATCAGGTGAGCGTCAGAACATAAACAATTATCGGGGTGTATCTATTCAATCTGTCATTCCTAAAATGTTAGACAAATTAGTGGCTGAACAACTTAGATGGATTTCTACATCTATAATTTCCCAATGCCAGCATGGGTTTATGCCAGGTCGATCTACTCTAACGAATCTACTCGAATATAGGCAGTTTGTGTCTGACGCTTTAAAACACGGAAAACAAGTAGATAGCATATATACGGATTTTTCCAAGGCGTTTGACAGAGTCGACTTGTCAATCCTAATTAATAAATTAAATATGTATGGGTTTAGTGACGGTATTGTTAATTGGATTAGTTCTTTTATATGTAATAGATTTCAAACAGTGAAAATTAATAATTACGAGTCTAGTCGTATAGAGGTTTTTTCGGGTGTGCCACAAGGATCACATTGTGGTCCTATTTTATTTAACATTTTCATCAACGACATTCAAAGCATTGTCATGCACAGCCAAATATTGATGTTTGCGGATGATTTGAAATTATTTAAAGTCATAAATGCTATTGAAGACTGTTATGATCTGCAAGATGATTTGCACAGGTTAATGTCTTGGTGTAAAATTAATAGATTACATTTGAATTTGTCAAAGTGTAATACAATATCTTTTAATAAATCGAGGTCATTCATAATCCATAGTTATCATGGGGATTCGTTTGTTCTGCCAAAATTGAATGAGGTTCGAGACCTTGGTGTAATTTTTGACCGACAATTAAAGTTTAACTCACATGTCATAAATATATGTAATGTAAGTTTGCGTAAGTGGGGTTGTATTTGGCGTACGGCAAGTAATTTAAGTATTAATTGTCTCAGAGCATTATATTGTTCTCTTGTGCGATGTAACTTAGAGTATTGTTCGACTGTATGGGCACCATATACCCTGTCATCTTCGAATAAAATTGAAAAAGTTCAAAAAAAGTTCTTGAGGGCTATGGAGTATAAGAGAGACGAATTACATGTTAAAGGGCAATACGACGCTATTATGGAAACCCTTAACGTCAAAACACTATATGATCGCAGACTTATATCAGATCTGTGTTTCTTACATAAATTACTTAACGGACATGTTCATTCAAGAGCTCTACTTGAGCAACTAACTTTTTTACGTAGATATTAGAAGCGGGCATTCTCGCGCTAAGCCTGTTTTCAGACTTCAAACGGTGAAAACAAATTTTGCTTTAAATGTACCATTATATCGTATAATGTCGGCAGCAAATAACCTCAATAAACATAATTGGTTTCATTTATTTGGTTCCTCCCCGGAGTGTTTTAGAGCACGATTATTAGATTATTTTTAAGTATTAGATGCATATAAACAAGGGTATTACTCTTAGATTATGTTTGCCAGTATAAAAATTGTGTTTTTGTTGTGTTTCTGTATCGATTTTTATTCGGAGTGTAATTTAGTTATTAGTAGTGTAATTTAGTACCTTTGTATATTTTCTTTTGTGTAAAATGGAGAATCCGTTAATAAATTTATTATTATAATTTATTATAATTTATAAACAAAAGCAAAGACTAGATATTCGTATATATGACAAGTCCTTTCTGCAGTTCATATTTTATTTAAGTAAAAACATACAGTTGAGCATAAAATCTTGTATGCAACTCGCCCATTATCTCGTTTTATGGTCTCGCCACAGTTATGGCCACGCTCGTCCATAAAAACGTAGGTTATGGACTTGTTACATAAATAACTATTATGGGTTGACCATAGATATCGTGGCGGCAAAAAGGTTCCAAATTTGCCTAAGTAAATAATTTGAAACACAATTTTGACAAAACAGGCAGGAAAAGATTGGTTTTACAGATTCAAAAAGACATCCAAAAATTTCTTTACAAAAACCTGTTACTACTTCTAAGAATAGAATATAGACGTTTAAGAAAACAGAAGTGAAAATCTTCTTCAACAACTTAGAAACCTGGTAAATTAATAACCAATTTGATGCGGATAGTGTTAACAATGTTGAGGAGACAGGTATTGCTAATGGCTAAAAAAATTCAAGGATTTTAGCACTAAAAGACCAGAAACAAACTGGCATGGCAATAAGTATTCTTTAGTTTGGATAATTCAGCATTGTACAAGAAGTTTTTGTTACGAAGAACTATTTTACTTCATTATGTTTCAATATATTATGTTTCGATTTGTACTCACGGTTTCCATTTGTTGCGCCACACCGCCTACAATTTTACCCTTTTTGATTAACTATTTGATTAATATCTCAAATCTTAATCTTAATCTTAATATGGCAAAACAAGGTAATTTTACATAATATCTATATTTTTTCAAAAGTATATCTTCAATCCACACCCCTTGATCGCATTTTTGACTGCTGATTCCCGACTATAAAAAATAATTTTAAGTTGTAACAGCTATAAAATATTACGTGTTTTATTAAGAAAATTATAGTAACTATTGACTGATAGTGGACTATTTTCTATAATTTAAATTAGTTCCTTGATTACATACCCCAGTAGGTAGTAGCGTTGATTAAAAATTTGGTAGGATACGCAAAGCATATGAATAAAATGTACTAAAGAATTACCCCGACATGTAGATGACTCTACCGTCGATTTATAGCCGAATTATTTAGTTGCTTCGTGAGTGTTGCTGATATCGCATCGTAGTATGATTTCTGTCACAATTACTAAGTGTGTATACGTCAGCTAGCACAAATAATAAAAAGAAAAATAATGTTTTGGTACATTTTATTCATACGCGTTGTGTACCTTTCCAATTTTTTTCATCAACGGTAGTAAACAAATAATAATTATTATTATAAATATTATACGAAATTTAGTTGCATTTAGTTATGTACGACAACTTATTTAAGGCGTCGAAGGAAATAAAGCCAATGGTGTGTGTGATGAACTTTTTGAACTTCTTTTACTAACATACAATATAAATATGAATCTAAAATAAATAGTGAAACAAAAAAATTTGATAGTTAAGCGACGTTTGGCTAGGGCATAGCTATTTATAATTAGTACGACAATTAATAGTATATTGTAACAAGGGACTAAAATGCCTTATTATGCTGAGGGCGAAGTTAATTATTGCCCAAAAGGATTAAAAAACACTTTAGTCCGGTATTTCATACATTGTTCTACGCACTCTAGTTCTTGCTAGGTATAGGTAATTAAGAATTTTGAAAAAAATTTAATTGATATAAAAATGAATTACAGTTTAGGAAAATTATAATTTTGATTGTTTTATAAAAAAGCATTTTAAAAAATGATAATACAAATTAAGGTAAAACATAAATTACTAAAAAATAAATTTTATAAAACATCAAATTAAATATCTACGTTGGGATTATAAAACTATTTTAATTCCCTTGAGATTTAAAACTTTAATCTTCGAAAGGAGGGACTTAAGTGGATACTTTAGTCCCTGGAGTGCATAAAATAATTTAAAGTATCCTTAGTAGAGGACGTAAAGTCAAATGCACCAAGTGAATTCTTTTTTTACCCGAATTACAATAAATTAGCAACTAGAATAGAAAGGAAAGGCACCACTCTTAGTATAAGCAGCTATAAGATTGGTCCTCTGAAGGTATAGACACAATCAGTTCGTCCACGAAATTTGAAACAATAATTTTGTGGTGGATCATGCAGAGTCCGTGTATGGAACTAACCCTAAATGCGATGAATATTAAAGCTCCAGCGATTAGTTACTTGTAACTGTTATCTCCAAAACAATCTAAATGAAAGTGCGAGACTTGTACAAGTTGACATCCAAATAAAATAAAAAGGTCTCCTGATATTGGTGATAACGTTAAGAAGTACCAATCACATACCCAGTTGAACAGCCCCAAAAATAATTTCCAGAAAGGAGAAAACTATAAAAACAACATTATTTCTCAAAATACTGTCGTATCGTAACTATCAAGCAGATTTTTTCTGACGCTTGAATTAACAACCTAAAATGTTATTTTTGCAGGATCTTCGAAAATAATTTAAAAAACTCATAATGCGTTAAGATAACGACGCACGGTTATTAGTTAATATCGAAAACAAAATAAAATGGAAAACAATGCGCCAGACGACTCTGACGAGGAATTTTTGAACTAAGGAAAAGGCCATAGTGTATCATACGGCAAGAATAATTATTTACAAATTTTGTTTAAAACGTTATTTTATTGAAAATTCTGAAGTCATGATCACATGTCACAAAAATCGGTTTAAGGTTTGATTGTAGTAATTTTTTCAAAATATAAATATTAACGAATTAATTATTTACAAATTTTGTTTAAAACGTTATTTTATTGAAAATTCTGAAGTCATGATCACATGTCACAAAAATCGGTTTAAGGTTTGATTGTAGTAATTTTTTCAAAATATAAATATTAACGAAAGTATAATAGTATATTAAAGAACTGTTAAAATGGCTTCTGAAACGAATTCTTTTTACTACTTTTTCTTTTTTGGGATTTTCAGATTGATTTTAAAATAAAATTTTGCAAGTTTTAAACTTAGGTAATTTTGAAGTATAACTGCTAGAGTGACAGTATTTTCATTAAATTTTGGTTAAGTTTAATTAGAACATTTACCATACGTTTAATTTAAAAAAATGGGTGAAAATAAAAATAAGTAGATAAATAAATCTACTGAACATTAATTACGATTTAAATTAACTCACGCCGAACGTAACGACAACTTTGACGTTTAATATCAAATCAGTGTCACCACCGTTCAGAATAAAAATTGTTCTATTTCTATAAAATGGGTGCTTTTATAGCTCTGTAAGCGAGCTAAAATAGAAAACAGTATTTTGATAAAACTGTATTTACATGGAAAAAATTATACATGTTGTTTACTCTTGTTGCTTTTCAAAAAATTTGGTTTTTCTCTAATTAATGACAAATTAGTGTTTTTGGGGTTATTGATTTTTCATCTACTAAATCCTTTACATTCAAGTCAGTTTGCAAACCATTAAATTTGAGCTTGTGATATTAATTAATCTTGCTAGTTTGGTGTCTACCATTTACTAATTCTAGTTGTCGACGCGAATTTATTGAGGTTTCATTGTGTGTCAATCAATTTCACGCCGCTCACCAATTAAATTCCAAAGTGTAATACATGTTAAAACATAACGCGTTTGTTATCATTTTATTGCAAATTTTTGTTAAAATATCTGTGCAAAATATAATTTTTTACAGTTTGCGTTTTAATGTGATTTCATAAATAGTGAATATGACCAATTAATCAAGTATGAATCTTCTATATTTTCACATTAGTCGTTTTTTTTGCACTTTCTCATATTACAACTATAATATTTTAACAAGGGAACGTGTATATTTTAGAGTAGTGTGTGCCAATCAATTTTAACGGCCGGCGCTTTAACTACTGAATTTAGTATTGCAACTCTATAAATAAACTCAATTTGTTTAATAAATTTATATCTCGGGAACCGTTTGTCGTATGACTTTGGTGTAAAAAAAATATTAAGTAAATCAGCCATGAAGAATCGCAGGAAAATATTTTCAAGTTTTAAAAATGACCACCAGAGGGCGTACCTGCCATCTTAAATTTTTAAATTGCATTTTCTATAAATTTCGCATAATAAACAAAAAAATATTTTCACATTTGTAAAGAAAACCAGTTTATCTATCATTTTCGTAAAAACAAAAGATGGCGGGGTGTGTTCAATTGTTTTTGCAATAACCTGCTTTAACTTCTTAACGGTTTGACCGATTTTAACAAATTTGGTATCGTTGAAAAGAGCATTACTTAAGCAATAAGAATCAAATATAGTTAATTGATTTGAATCCTTCTTTGCCATGGGGCTAGTTTTGACACCATGACCAAAATTAAAAAAAGATCGTGTTCTAATAAAATATGTAAAAATAAAAAGCACAGTACGCAATTATTATTTAGTAGTTTACAAAATGTGTCAATTTTGCATGTGCATATAATTGTACCGGGTGACCCAATAAGACTGTTCCTCGGCCATATCTCGGGAACCGTTCGTCGTAACGACTTTATTTATTTATTATTGCATAATAAAAAAAAAATTTTTACATTTGTAAGGAAAACCAGTTTATCTATCATTTTCGTAAAAGCAAAAGTTAAGTTATTTTAAAAACAAAGTTGACGGGGAGTGTTCAATTGTTTTTGCAATAACCTGCTTTAACTTCTTAACGGATTGACCGATTTTAACAAATTTGGTATCGTTGAAAAGAGCATTACTTAAGCAATAAGAATCAAATATAGTTAATTTAGTGGAATCCATCTCCGCCACGGGGCTAGTTTTGACCCCATGACCCAAATTAAAAAAATCAAAAAAATTAAAAGGAATGATATGACTTTTTCTTTACGATAAAGTAGCAAAATAACATCCAAATAGGCCAGTGAAAACCATTTTTCAAAATCTCGTTCCTAACCTCAAGTATTGGGAAAATGAGAATAATGGATGTTTGAAGATCGAGGACCGCGCGGTAAATTTTCTAAAACTATTAAAAATTTAGTACAAAATGAAGATGTTAAAGAAACAATTGTGAGTCTAAATACAATTCATTTAGGTATTATTTAAAAAAATATATATCATCAGAACATTCATGTTGCTCCAAAGGGACTAAACGCATTTTGAACTTATTGTAACTTTAATATTACTCTCGTAATTCTAACCTTTAATTTAAAAAGTAAGCCTAAAAACCTAAATAGGTATACTATATCTAAATTCGAATATCTTAGACCTTTTTTTTTAACCATTTACAAAGATTCTTTGTAAAATTTGATGCCCCAAATCTAGTACTTTGCGTAAAGTTTTAAGCTGTTTTTTTGCAATATGGTGTATGGTCTTGGAAAAAAGAAAGATAGGTAGGTAGTTCAGTCCTTCTTTGCCAAACAAATATAATATATATTTGAAAATTAAAAAGTATAAGATATAACTCTTTAATCGCAATAATGAAAAACAAGGTAAGTCTTGGCTTGGTTATAAGTAAAGTAAAAGCACCCTACACTTTAGGCCTTGGAAAATTAAACAAATGGAACACGATGCATTATAAAATGACAGTCGTAATTTTGTAAATTAGTTTGTTGTGTTTACATTCAGAAAGCGCAGTTTTTTGAATTTGTAATCTTTTTTAAAATACCGATTTCCAACCAAGAAGTATTTAATATGCTGGCGATCTATTTTGAATGTTTTCAAATGGGATTATCGCTGCTCGCACCTTCTATTTGCGCTATCCTAATCGACCGCGATACCATCGCCGCGTGTTTATGCGTTTAGCC
>JALBCR010000963.1:0-7500 GCA_030710515.1 Abscondita cerata
ATATACGAGGATATATTGAAAAATTCTTAGCCTACTATAGAACCAAACAAAATTTCAATGTCAAAATATTTTATTACTCAACATATTCTTCTCTTAATTGGATACATTTATTACAGCGAACCTGCAACGTCTCTAGACCTTTCAAAAAAATGTTTCTTCTTGCTCTGCAAACCAGACCTCCACAGCTTCTATTACCTCCTTGTTGGAAGAAAATGTACGACCTTTTAAACTTTTTTCAGTTGAGGAAAGAGGTGATAGTCGGACGGAGCCAAATCGGGTGAATAAGGGGGTGTTCTAGTAATTCAAACCCTAAATCACGAATTTTTGCATGGCAACATGAGATTTGTGTGCAGGGGCGTTGTCCTGCAAAAACAAAACACCTTTGGATAGCTTTCCGCGTCTTTTCTCTTTAATATTTTCCCGTAGAGTGGTCAGTAATGTCGAATAGTAATCTCCAGTTATTGTTCTACCCTTATCCAAAAATCAATCATGATTACTCCATGGCAATCCCAAAAAACTGAAGCAAGAACTTTTCCAGCAGATTTTTGGACACGAAACTCTTAGGTCTTGGAGAACCAGAGTGTCGCCATTCCATCGATTGTTGCTTTGTTTCTGGATCGTAGAAATGTACCCAAGTCTCATCCATAGTAACAATTCGGTTTAAGAAGTCTACATCGTTTTCAAATCGAGCACAAATCGAACGCGATGCTTCTACCCTTGCACGCTTTTGGTCAACATTCAAACATTTGGGGATCCATTTTGCAGCAATTTTTCTCATGTCCAAATTGACGTGAACCATATGATGAACGCGTTCGTATGAAATATTCAGTGCTTCAGATATCCGTTTTAGCCCAATTCGACGGTCTGATAAAATCATGTCATGAACTGCATCGATATTTTCGGGGACTGACACAGAAACTGGCCTTCCCGATCGGTCATCATCTTCAATGGAAAATTTACCTCTTTTGAAGCTTGCATTCCAATTTTGACGGTCGCATACGAAGGACATTGATCACCAAGGGTATTAAGCATATCTTCGTAAATCTGCTTACCTCTTAACCCTTTTAAATACAGGTACTTGATGATGGCTTGATACTCCAATTTTTCGATTTTCACAATTTCGGTGGACATCTTTTTCATTTAATTTATTGCGTGACTCTGGTTTACTTTTTTGACGTCAAACTTTACACTGACACTTCTAATAAGTTATTGTTCGTTGCTATGGTAACGCAATATTTTGTTTATACAAGGAACTGGTCTAGGCTAACTAAATATCAATACATCCTCGTATGCAATAATTATTGTATTAAGTGTCTGACTAAGATTAAGAGAGGTAACCGCTTTATCTTAAAAACTATTTATCGTACAACTTAGGAAAAAAACAAAGTCGCATTAGAGAAACTGCTGGAAATTATGTAGTTTCTCTTATGCGACTTTGTTATACAGATTTTTTTCCCTAGGGCCAGTTTGACAATATACGCTTAAAGTTAACTATGGTTTAATTTCTAAGAATACAATTATGACAACAATGGTTGTTGTTTACTTTAAGCGGAGATTGTACAACTGGGCCTTAGTCAGACACCTGGTATAAAACTGTTACAGCTGGAAATGTGAATACTTTTTTATCAATCGATGGAACAGGTAGTCTCGCAAAAAATTACTAATAAATGATAAAAAAGGTCCTCATATCCACCTATACCAATGTGTGATATCAGCGGAAGTATGCTGTTTGAAATGGTATGAACTGAACAAAATGCTGCAATAATTATTTATATATTTTCTTGGTTATACGAACCCCTCCCATATGAATTGGCCCAACGTCTGGTTTTTTCAAAATTGACTTCTAATTAGATAAATTGAGACTATGTACGTTAAAGCTAAAGTATGTTAAATTACAAAAATTGATAATAAAATACAAAAACAGTATAAAAGAAGACACTAAAATTTGGAAGTTTATCAGTGGGTAACATCACCTTTATTCTCTATGACGTCCAAAATTCTTTAGGACTTAATATTCGCTCTGTGTGTAATTTTGGGCAAAATAATAATTTTTGATAGGATAATTGTTTCCCCTTGACATACATGTATTTTTTGAGTATAAGTGTATTTTATGATTGATATTTATGTACTCATACAATTTTAGTATATTATTTGAATGCACTTTTTATGATTTTGTCTCTCTCATTAAATGGATTCTCTGTAAAAGTGGAACCTGTTAACAAATAAATAAATAAATAATTAAATAAACTTAACTACCGAAGTCTTACCTTTATTCGAAGGGTAGCAGTCTTTGAAGTGCTACTCAGGAATTTATGTTATATTGTATTACAAAATTTACTTCGTACAAACACCCAAGTAAACATCCACTTAAGCAAATATTATTGCCAAAAATTAATTGGTTTTATTTTGGCGTTACACACAATGTAATTTAAAATGCAATCTAGATGTATTTAAACTCTATCGTATTTTAAACCAATTCAAATTATTTTAATTCAGTTACTTAATTTAGATTACTTTTTTATTTCAGATTTTTTGCTTCTGTAAAAGTATTAGTAATTTAATCATCTAGTCTTCACTCAACCTTCTATTCTCAACCTCCTATTTACGCTCAATATTGGATTTAATAGCTGTTATCTCGTGTTACCTTTTGATCTCTTGTTCAAGATTAAAGTACACTAATACTATTTGCTTTAGTGCCTGTAAATTTGCTATACTAATACTGCCAATGTAAAATTTTGATTGTGTTCATATGTTTTAGTCTGATACAAGCCAGAGAGTGATTGCATGTTATTCATTTAATTAAAATTACATTTAGAACAAGTGCAAATAGAAAAATTTTAGGTATATTTTTTTTCAAAAAGGATTTAGAAATTATTTGTAATTGTGAAAACAAAATTTATAGTGGGTCAACTCTGCGTTGAAGTACGTTTAATTTGTAATTTAAAAAAGAATAGATAATGATTAAATCCTAGGATTTGTAAATTAAATATGTTTTGGATTTAGTCAAACTCTAAAATTTCGGATATACATCTCTTAGTATTATGTCTTGTAATGTTCTGTTGAGGTTGAATGTGCTAGAAGGTCGTATTTCACAACAAGTATTCAAGAAGCTTCGGGAAATCTGGTATTGACTTACAGAACAGTAGTAAGGTAAGTAAAATAGAATCTTAAACAGAAGGACGCCAAAAATGTGGCAGATATGTCATTATCAAGGTCGGCCAAGAGTTGTGGAAGCGGAAATGCATGATGTTGCCGGACTAATAGACAGTGATTGATGCCAAACGATTTGTGAGAAATGCAGAAGTAGTTTTGATACGATGCTTTCGAACTAACTTGGAACGATATGAGCGCAAAGAAGAAACTTGTCTTTCCCCGTAAACTTTTAAGTTACGTCAGAACCCCAGCAATGTGCAAGCTATGGTGATTATTGTGTGTGACTGTAATGGTGTCACCCTAACGCATGCGGTTCCTCTAGGCGATCACAATGCTTAGTACGGATCATTTTTAGAACCTTAAATTAGCTTTGAGAAAAACAAAACGGAGGCACTTTCTGCAGAACGCCTCTATGATTTTGTATGGTACACTGTACTTCCCAGATATCAACCCTTGCGAGTTTGATTTAACTTCTAAGATGAAAGAACAGCGTTAGTGGTATTCAATTTCAAAACTGCTCCAGATATTAATAAGCTTATCGGCGACAGGTGTTCCTCAACTTCCACATTGTTAGGAACAAAAGCGCGATATGATTAATAGGGAAAACTTTATTACCACTGTGACGAGATTATTTCGCAAATAATTGATTTATAGACCAATTTCTCCCTACCGTGTTTAAACTAATGCGTTTGAATATGCATTCTTATATTGGACAGTCTTCTGGAAATTTTAGCTGTTTGGAATTGCCAGTTCCGATGATTTGTATGCATTTGCAAAAGTTACAATTAATTTTCCTTTTACTGACGGCCGCGAAAAGGTGTACATGGAAAATGCTGTCTAAAAATTTAACAATTAGACATGTGCTTTGTAATATCGATTAAAGTAAAATCATCCCATTCTAATTAAGGAATAAGTCTTTGCCTACAGTTCCTGTGTAAGTATCTTTTTGTTACTTTCCTTGATTTTAATAAAATATTTGCTCTTATGGGTTCTATAAATTGCAGGCACCTTTTTTTCTTTTTTTTGGCTTTTTTTGACGTACGCCGTTTTAATTAGTCAATGGATATTTAATTATGGTTATGCTGGCAAGGATAATAACCCGAAAATTATAAAATATCGAAGTGGATCTGATATCACACCACCGTTGGAATTTCAACCTACTTTGAAGCCTTCGTCGGGTCAAGGTCACTCAAGATAAGCCGTTTATCTAGCCCTTGGTGAGCAGCCCAGCAACTGTTATCAACGGAGTCTATTTTGGGTTTTCCTTTTTCTTCGTTGGGTAATCAAATATTAGATTTGGATACGGGAGCTGTCACATCTGCCGAGTGACTGTTAAACACCGAAGACTTCCTAGTTACACGAGCTAAGTGTAACTTTATGCATGTCGTTCATAAATTTTGTCGCGTCCTATGTACACCGTGGCGGTGAGTTTAACAACGTACCTTTTTTGGCGCTGTAGATAAAAATATGTTTGTGAGCTAGAAAGATCTTTCAAGTACCTGATTAATTTTGTGCGTTTTGAACCTATTTAAATAATCGGCCAAGGTCCGGTACTCGCCGTAATTGTTGTTAAATACCTTTTGAACAATTGTCACGTGAATCACTTACAGGGATCAATCAGTGTTACGACTGTCAAATACGCTAACCTATTTGGGGCGTTTGTGCCTCAAATTTATATTCGTGCTTTAACTCGCTCTCGTGAATTATTATTATTTGATAACTATATGTGCTATTCATTCGAATTGATATTATCTATTGTTTTGTCTATGTGTTTCTCTGTGTGTTAATTGAACTCTAGTCGCTATAACAATATACATATTTCTATTCACGTACGGTTTGTTTCTGTTTCTACGAGTTCCTAGTGGCTCTAGATATTTCTTATACGTAATCCTAGGTGGCGCCTTATAAATTTTTCAAGCAGTGTAGAGGCCTTTATTTCGAGCGATTCTCAATCAACCCACGACCACTTCCGTAAGCTAAGAAGAACTGAAAAAATAACGTGTGTGTTTCCCAATTGTTTTTTTTTTTTTTTTTTTTTGGTTTTTTTACCGGCAGGTCATCTAGCACTGCTATACTATTATATTTGATTTTAGTTTTATACTTAAAAATTTTTAAAAAAAAAAAAACCTTTCTAAACCTTCTCCTTTTAAATGGTTGGACGGCTAAGGGGTGGTGTTTTTATTTTAAATATCGCTCTTTTTTTCCCTAACACCACTTTTAGTTACTGATTTTGTAGCACAAAATGTAAAGAATGCTTGAAACTCAAAACAATGAAAAACTTCTTGTTTATTTTCGTTGTAAAAGTTTTTATATGACAATACTTGCAACATTGTATATTGGCTTATCATGCACAATAAAAACTATTAACAAAAGTAAATAAAGTTAAAGTTAAAAATTTTAAATAATATTACTGTCAATCTAAATCCATGATTTATATTTGTATATCTATATCTGATAGAATGGACACAATCTAATAATCATTCAAAAATTTGTAAGCAGTTAAAAAAGTCGAATTTTGTATCGTTAGTTTTCTTGTAGCAAAACAGCTGTGGTAATGCTCCTAATGTATTGTATCTGGCACAGATACCAAATAGCAATGGGTGGATTAAAGCTCCATGTATTTTCTAGATGCCGACTCAGCTAACCTTCATCAAGCTAAGTTTTGGTTCCAATTTTTTTCTAGTCATGGTAAAGGTCAGTCGAGTCTGACCAAATCGTTTGCATCTGGAAAGTACCTACATGGAATTTTAACTGACACATTACTAATTGCTTCAATAAAAACCAAAATAATACTATAATTAAGACAAAGTTTAAAAATATTGCCATTCAATATGTTTTTGAGCATTCAGTGACATTTGGGGCGAGAATCAGTAACTACTACGATCTATATACACTTTCTGGAACTTATGTCAGTTTTTTTACCAAGATTTACTTGTCCAGTGCATTAAGGAAATTTTTATAGGAGTGACCCACCATTTTGTATATATTTTTTCTCTTACCATTCATTTGAAAGGATTTTCCTAGGTGAGTTTGATTCTAAGTTTGCGCATCCCTAAAACCAACCCTTTCTCCGCCATCTTAGGTTTGGTGTTTTTTTTTGGAATTTTCATATCTCGCGTTCTAATTATCACACAGTAATAAACTTGGTGTTTTGGATTTGTTTTAAGTTATATTTTCAATAATGTTATATAACATATATAACTGTGGTTTTAACGGAAAAAAATTATTGCTCTTCAAAGTAGACAGAACGACTTAAAAAAAAGGTTTTTTTTTCGGCTCCTATCTTTGTTCCAGTCTACCTGACGCTTTTTTGTAAGAGAACTTTATTAAAGATAAAGTAATTTCTAGTTTTACAAAAAAAATAACCCGATACATATGACCATTTCTCGCCCGTCAATCGACGCGCAAAGTTGCTGTGTCGCGCAGGTTTCCCCACGGCAAGTCTTGCACAAAACAGAACATTTCAAACCTGCTTTTCGACATTCCCAAGCCCTGCCATTGTTGGTTGTACATCCACAGGATACAATGTCCGGAACTTTGCGTGGTTTCGATTCCTGATCGTTTGTGATTGGCTCCAGGTTCATTTCTCTCTACACCGATCCACTTTTGCACTTGGTTATATGTTCGATGGAAATGTTGCCTTGCTGCTCGTTTTTGCAACCTGACCTGAAAACCAAAACTGACTTATTGCGTTTACCTATCACGAGCTCAGCAGCGAGGCAACATTCCCTTCGGATACATCATCAAGTGCAAAAGTAAATCGATGCCAAGATAAATGCACTTGGAACCAATGATAACCGATCAGGAACCGACACCACGCATACTTCTGGACTTTGTATTCTTGTATCACCACTGTCAGGTTTGTGGATGCAAAACATTGGTTTGAAATGTTCTGTTTTGTGCAAAATTTGCTGTAGAAAAATCTGCACGAGTGCCAAAGAAGCTGTAGAGGACTTGAATGACGAGGACGACGAAGTTGAAGACAAATTAAAACGATGGTACTTTTACCACGATCAACCGCTTCATTGAAATGAAAAGTAAGCCAATCACCTGTGATAAGTGAGAATGAAAATGACGATGGCTATCAATATCACGGCAGGGTGAGAAATTCACTTAAAAAAATGAAAACTGTGGAGTAGGTATATCGGGGAAACCACATGAAAAAAAAACGCGCCGCGAACTCAACCTCAAGGATGGTGCGGAATTGAGTTCGGAAAGAAAAAAATATTTTTATTGTTTTAATATAAACACAGTTCTGCGTTTAAAAAAAAGGAATTTCTTACTGTATCAATAAATTAATAATAAATATCAATAGTGCAATTGAATAATATTTGGAAAGAATAAAGT
>JALBCR010000963.1:10000-116788 GCA_030710515.1 Abscondita cerata
AAAAAAAAAAAAAAAAAAAAAAAAAAAAAAAAAAAAAAAAAAAAAAAAAAAAAAAAAAAAAAAAAAAAAAAAAAAAAAAAAAAAAAAAAAAAAAAAAAAAAAAAAAAAAAAGAAAAAGAAAAATAATAGAAAATGACAGATTTTTTTATGCAACACACAAAACACTAAAACGTAAATAAAAGGAATTATGTAAATTTATTCTTGAATAAATGCAGGTAATTTAGTATTAATATTTTGCAACATAACAAATTTGGCGACCGTGACAGGACGATTAAGTAGTGTTTAGGTATTTGAACTACTGTAATTTTCTACCTCTAAACCACAGTATTCTAAACTATTAAAATGCCAAAACCTAGAACTGAATCAGGAGAGGATGTGGAAGACATAAAAAGTATGTTGAGTCAAATATCCAATACTTTGCAAGAACTTGTGACAAATCAATCCCAATTAGAGACTCGTATATACATTATCAAAACCTAACACGTCAACAGACACGTCAACGTCACATGTACAAAATGTTAATTACTCACAAAATCATTCAAATTCTGTTCAAACTAATTTCAAATTAAAGGAATTAATACCTAAATATGATGGACGTCATACGTGTCCGGTGACATTTCTAAATGTTGCCAAACGTGTCATCTCAGAACATTCATCTTGTTTACAAATATATAACGTTTTACGATCATCCTTAACCGATGATGCAAGTGTATGGTTTTCGGTAGTAGAGCCTACAGTGCAACGTTTTGAAGATTTTGAATATCTATTTTTAGAAAAATTTTGGTCTGAAACGGAGCAAAATAAAATTAGAAGTGATTTATTTATTGGAAAATATAATCCTAATAAAAAATGTTCAAGGGAAAATTATTTCATAAATAAATATTCTGTTGTACAAAATCTAACACCAAAATTATCAGAACATGAATTAATAAAACATTTAGCTAGACATTTTGATTTTGAAATTACAAAATCAGTAATTATACAAAATGTACGTACATTCAAAAATTTTGTCAAGTTTTAAGACAATATGATGATTTATACAAATTTCACAATAATACGAAGCCTCATCAACGACAACAAGAACAACAACAGCCATATACTTTAAACACATATAAACCATTTTATCATCAAAATTTTAGACAACATGAAGAAAACAGAAATTATACACAAAATACACAATATCAGCAACCATCAACATCACAAAATTTTAGATTAAGACATAATACTAATAGTAAAATATATACACAACAAAAGCCATATGACATGCAAATGCAAAATAATCGGAATTCAATCGAGACTGATAAACGAACACAGAATTATGTACCAGCACAAAATATATCATCTCAAAATTATACATCCACTCGGAATTGTACATCAAAACGAAATACATCACAATACGATCTAAATGTTATTGAGGTTGTAGCTGAAGTAAATCCAGAGCCACAAAATTTTTTATAAATTCTTGTCTAAATTCTAAGTATGTTTTAACTGATAATAACTACAAAAATCCAAAAAAATTATTTGAACGAAGAAAACCAAATCATTACCGAAAATAATACTTTACCATTTTTAAAAGTTAAATTGGGAAATTTGGAACTTACTACTTTATTTGATTCAAGATTAGAAGTTAGTTTGATATCCAACAAATTTATTTTTGATAACATGGAATATTTTAAAAGAAAAATGTTTACTATGAATAATATTGAAATTAGAGCTTCTACAGGGAAACTACTATCAAAGATCAATAAATGTGTTTGTGATTCATTGATTATAAATGAAACAGGATATAAATGTAAATTGTTAATCTTAAATTGTTTAAAATATGATGCAATATTAGGTGCAGATTTTTTAAATGAACATAATGTGATTATTGATTTTAATAATTCAACAATTAAAATAAAAGAAAACTTTTTGTTCATTTGAAAATTTAATTTTTTCAGAGCCAGAAGATCAAATAACACAGCGAAATATCATACTAAATAGTTTAAATGAAAGTATAAATGTTAATTGTATTAATAATGGGGTTGATTATAATTAAGACGGTTTGAGTAAAGCACCGGCCGATCTAATGGGAAAAAATAATATAAAATGTTTGAGCAAAGCGCCAAACAATATAATAGGGTATAATATGAATAAACGTTTGAGCAAAACGCCAAACAAATATAATTTGGATGAATGCAATAAAGATTATGATTTATTGATAGTGAATGAATGTTTAGTAGATGAACTGCATGTGTTGCACCAAGTTTATATGAACATAAGATAATTGTTAATGAATCACTTCCATTTAAACCAAAAATTTATCCCATTCCGCAAGCTTTTAGAGAAAAGGTCAAACTAGAAATTCTGATAATGTTGAAAAACAATATAATTGAAAGAACAGTTACATCATTTATTAATCCTATTGTAGTTGTAAAGAAAAAGAATGGGGATATAAGAATTTGTCTTGATGCCCAATTATTAAATATGAGAACCGAAAAACAATATGAATTACCTGCTAATATTGACATTGTTTTGTCTAAATGTAGTGGAAAACATGTATTTTCTAAGTTGGATTTTAAAACCGTTTCTGGTTAATTCCTCTTCATAAAGATAGCAGAAAATATTCGGGATTTTCAATTGAAGGAGTTATTTATCAATTCAAAGTTGTTCCATTTGGTATCACAACAGCTACCAGTGCTCTCACTTTTGCTTTAGAAAGGATTCTTTATCCATATCAGAATATTTGTGTTAGTTATATAGATGACATATTATTTTTCTCTGAAAACGATCAAGAACATAGTAACAATTTAAAAGAAATACTAGAAACTTTAAGTCAAAACGGAATGAAACTAAATCTAAATAAATGTGATTTTTTTAAAAAATCAGTTTCATATTTGGGGTATATTGTTAACGAATTTGGTATAACGTTAGAAGAAAAACGGTTAGACAAAATTAAAAAATTGTACGATCTAATAATATTAAAAATTACAAAGTTTTTTAGTATTGTTAAACTATTAAAAATTTATACCAAATGTATCAAAATTAATTTTCCATTGTATGATCTTCTTCAAAAACAATGCAAAATTTAAATGGAATGAACAACATGAATCGGCTTTTATTGAAGTTAAAACTCAGTTTTATAACAATCTTCTTTTGGTTCATCCAAATTTGTTAGAACGGATGCTAGTGATTATGCAATTGGGAGAGTATTGTTTCAGTATGATGAGAGTGGTACAGAATGTCCTATTTCTTTTATTTCCAGAGAGTTAACTACAACAGAACAGCATTATACAATAGCTGAAAGAGAAATGTTAGCAGTCGTTCATAGCATTATAAAATTTAAATTTTATTTACTAGGTCGCAAATTTATAATACAAAGTGATAATAAAGCTTTATCATCTATTTTAAAAACAAGAATTTTTGAACAACAGAATTTATAGATATTATCTAATCATACAAAATTTTGATTTTGATATAAAATTTATTACTGGAAAACAAAATTTTGTAATGTGATGAAGAGAATTTACAAATAGAAAACATAAAAAATTTTTTTTCGTTGAATACAATGTTACTTGAAAATTTTGATGATAAACTATACAGGGTGCCCATAATCTATCTCATAACATGGGTAACTTTCTTAATATGCAAAATAGGTAACAGGTTAAATTAGGAAAGTTGGGCAGAATTACAAGCAAAATGTTAAACTTTTTTCAAATTTGACATATGTCTTCAACTTTTTGAAATTTTGTGAAAAACTGAAAACAGTCGATTTTTTTTAATGTTGTCCTGTTCCAACTACTACTTACTTTAGAACTGAACTAAAAATGACATCTTATACATATTTTTACGTAGAATTCGATAAAATTGCTCAAAATGTCATAACCCTCTTGATTTTCGAGATATAACACAAACTTACATTTTTAAATGTCAATCATAGTTGGCTGTGATCTTATTAAATAGCTTTTTGTTTTGTGATTTCATTGATATAAGGTTCGATATACTTTACTCTTGTATTTCTATTTAAATGCCCAAAATTGTGTTGTTGATACCATTAAGGAACAAAATGATTTACAAGTTAGTTAAACTTGAAACAAAAAAATTTATATTGACAATATAATACCACAAGTAGGTACTATTAATGGTTTGTAATTATGTTCTATTTCAATAATGTACAAAAGACATACAAGTTCATATTAAATGTTCGAAATGGCCCCCGTTAACCAATATGCACATTTGACATCTTCTAACCATCTCTCTATGCACTTTTTCCAAACTGCGAGGACGAATTCTTCTAATAATCAACCTAATTCTATCTTTTAATTCTTCTACATTATTGGGTTTTTCTTTGTACTTACCCTTTCTTTAACGGTTCCCCACAAGAAAAATCGAGAGGTGTGATATCAGGTGTTCTTGCCGGCCAATTAATAGGACCTGAATTACCGATCCAGCTCGGAAAACGTTCGGAAAGATATTCAGAAACAGCTCTAAAATTATGAGCAGGAGCACCATCATGTTGGAAATGAGTAAGATTTTGTACCACATTTAATGGCAGTTCATCTAACATGTCTTCCAAGTCACTTTGAAGAAATTCTAAATATCGCCTTCCATTTAAATGGTAATTGTAAAAGAACGGACCAATTATTCTGCTACCGAGGATGCCACACCACACATTTATTGAAAAAATATGTTGATCTCGTCTCTCAACAGTAACATGAGGGTTGTTCTCAGACCAATAGTTATTATTGTGTCTATTAAATATTATTGGTAAATTTTGCCTCGTCAGTAAATAAAATTCTGCGCGAGAAATATGGATCGTTGTCAGTTTCTCTTAAAACCATCGAGCGTAATTTAACTTCTCTCTGAGTCGGCTGGATACAAGGTGTTGCCGATATGAAATTTATACGGCTTGAATCGATTTTGTTTTAAAATTAAACGAGCTTTTTCTGTAGAAGTACCACACTCACTTGCAATTTCACGGGTAGATGTTTTTGGTTTATAATTTACATATGCCAAAACTCTTTCTTCGTCTTCTTGATTAAAGTTTTGCTTAGCTTTTGGTTTCAATGATCCGTATAGTTTTAAATTATTTTCCAGTTTGGAAAAAGTCTTTTATCTGGTTGTCTTCTTTCCATATATCTTTGCAAATACATTTCACTGGCTTTATTACTATTTCTGTTGCTAGCATAATAACAAAAAAGCATGTCGTTTCTCTCTTCATTTGAATACATTGTTTATTTTGAGAATTTTATGTTTTTAAAATAAATCACCGTGAATAATACAACTTACTTATGTAAATCAAATTATTTAGTTGACGACACAGGCTTTTTGTTTCAACAGGTTTTTGTTTGAAGCATTTGTTTCCATAGCCTGCCTGTGTATTATTTTGCAGCTTAATTGTATCAATAAACTACTTTTAGCATTTACAAAAAAAATGTAAGAGTAAAGTATATCGAACCTTATATCAATGAAATCGCAAAAACAAAAGCTATTTAATAAGATCACAGCCAACTATGATTGTCATTTAAAAAATGTAAGTTTGTGTTATATCCCCAAAATCAAGAGGGTTATGACATTTTGAGTAATTTTATCGAATTCTACGTAAAAATATGTATAAGATGTCATTTTTAGTTCAGTTCTAAAGTAAGTAGTAGTGGAACAGGACAACATTAAAAAAATCGACTGTTTTCAGTTTTTTCACAAAATTTCAAAAAGTTGAAGACATATGTCAAATTTGAAAAAAGTTTAACATTTTGCTTGTAATTCTGCCCAACTTTCCTAATTTAACCTGTTACCTATTTTTGCATATTAAGAAAGTTACCCATGTTATGAGATAGATTATGGGCACCCTGTATATGAGAGAAAATTTACTTTCTTAGCAACAATCAAAAGAATTACATCCTATTTTTTAAAGAAATTAGGGTTAAAGATTCTTATAAGGATTATAGTATTAATGACGGTATATTAATGAAGAAAGTAAAGTATAAATATTTAATAGTTTTGCCAAAATTATATGCTATAACAATTTTAAAAGATTTACATTCTTCATTTTGTCATATTGGATTGAAAAGATTACACACTTTATTCAGGGAAAAAATTTATAGCTAGATCAGATTGGAAATTAGGTAAAACAGTAGTAAATTATTGTGATACATGCTAGTTTTATAAAATTAAAAATTATACACCTTATTATCCTGGAAAATCTATTATAAGCACCACTTCTTTGGAAATTTTGTGTATAGATTTTTTAAAACATCTTTTACCTTCTGAAGGTTTTAAAAACATATTAATTGTATTAGATTGTTTTATTAAATTGGTCCGTTTTTATCCAACACGTAATTGTAGTGGTAATGTTGTAATTAATTGTTTAAATAATTATTTTTAAACTATTGGAATACCTAAATAATCATAATGGATAATGGAAAATGTTTTCAAAATTCTAAATTACTTAATTTTATGTTTAGGTATAATGTTACTTATATTTTTACACCTATAGACGTCCGTGTAGTAATCCTTCGGAAAGATCAATTAGGGAGTTAATACAATATTTAAGAATCCTTTGTGTTGATTCACATGATTCGTGGAATTTTTATGTTACAATTGTTGAACAAATAATAAACTCTACTCCTACATCAACTATTCAAATAGCTCCTATAATATTTTATACTTCTTGTAATCCTCCTAGACAATGGATTTCTGATAATGACACATTTGATGTTAATGATTTAATAATTAAAACACAAAAAACATTATTTGATATTCATATGAAAGCACAAAATAAATTAAACCAAAAACAAAGTAAACTACTGTTTACAAGGAAGGTAATTATGTATTACTAAGAAAATATCGTATTAGTGATTTTAAAAATAAAATCGAGAAAAATTTTTTACCAATTTATGAAGGCCCTTTTGTTATAAAAGATGTTTTAGGTGTTAAGACTTACCTTTTATGTTATCCACATTCTGATATTACTAAAGGGATTTTTTCTGTTAATGCAATTTTTTTTATTGTTCTCTGAATACATGTTAATTTTTTTTGTTTGCTTATTTTTAAAAATTTATTGTTTTTTTTATTTTTTAACAAACTTTCTGCTCATTTTTGAATTTTTTCGCAATAATGTGTTAGAGGGGGGTATTGTAGTGTGTGGTTCATATACCAAGCTTATCGTTTTGTTATTTTTATCATTTTTTTACTATTGTTTAAAAAATTGCCATTTTTATTTTAAGAATTTATCTTTAAATTTAACTTTTTGTAAATTACATTTTTATCATCTTACCAATCATTAAAATATCCACTATTAAAAAATCTCTGGGGGAAAAAAAAGAAGAAAAATAATAGAAAATGACAGATTTTTTTATGCTGACACGAGTTTAATAAAAAAAAACAAGAATCAAGAAAGGGAATGTACCATAGTATAGAAGGTTCACAATTATAGAGAAAAGATCTGTATTTTCAACTTTGGGGAATTAAAGAAGTGACAAGAAATTTCATTGTTAAATCAAGAGATAGTATTAAATCAAGCCAGGAGGTTCACGAATTCTAGAAGGAGGTGGATATTTTGGAAAGGGTTGCGTTATAACACACAAAACACTAAAACACACATAAAAGGAATTATGTAAATTTATTCTTGAATAAAATGCAGGTATTAACTGTATTAATATTTTTGCAACATAACAATATACGAGGATATATTGAAAAATTCTTGGCCTACTATAGAACCAAACAAAATTTCAATGTCAAAATATTTTATTACTCAACATATTCTCCTCTTAATTGGATACATTTATTACAGCGAAACATAGACCTCCACAGTTTCTATTACCTCCTTTTGGGAAGAAAATGTACGACCTTTTAAACTTTTTTCAGTTGAGGAAAGAGGTGATAGTCGGACGGAGCCAAATCAGGTGAATAAGGGGGTGTTCTAGTAATTCAAACCCTAAATCACGAATTTTTTGCATGGCAACATGAGATTTGTGTGCAGGGGCGTTGTCCTGCAAAAACAAAACACCTTTGGATAGCTTTCCGCGTCTTTTCTCTTTAATATTTTCCCGTAGAGTGGTCAGTAATGTCGAATAGTAATCTCCAGTTATTGTTCTACCCTTATCCAAAAATCAATCATGATTACTCCATGGCAATCCCAAAAACTGAAGCAAGAACTTTTCCAGCAGATTTTTGGACACGAAACTTCTTAGGTCTTGGAGAACCAGAGTGTCGCCATTCCATCGATTGTTGCTTTGTTTCTGGATCGTAGAAATGTACCCAAGTCTCATCCATAGTAACAATTCGGTTTAAGAAGTCTACATCGTTTTCAAATCGAGCACAGATCGAACGCGATGCTTCTACCCTTGCACGCTTTTGGTCAACATTCAAACATTTGGGGATCCATTTTGCAGCAATTTTTCTCATGTCCAAATTGACGTGAACCATATGATGAACGCGTTCGTATGAAATATTCAGTGCTTCAGATATCCGTTTTAGCCCAATTCGACGGTCTGATAAAATCATGTCATGAACTGCATCGATATTTTCGGGGACTGACACAGAAACTGGCCTTCCCGATCGGTCATCATCTTCAATGGAAAATTTACCTCTTTTGAAGCTTGCATTCCAATTTTGACGGTCGCATACGAAGGACATTGATCACCAAGGGTATTAAGCATATCTTCGTAAATCTGCTTTACCTCTTAACCCTCTTTAAATACAATTGGTACACTTTATTTAATTTATTGCGTGACTCTGGTTTACTTTACACTGACACTTCTAATATAGATTATTGTTTGTTGCTATGGTAACGCAATATTTTGTTTATGCAAGGAACTGGTCTAGGCTAACTAGATATCAATACATCCTCGTACATGTTTCGCGTTACAGTTTCATGTACCGGTGTCCAAAACTTACCTTCATAATCGATGTTTTTCGAGTGCTTCTACTATAATTAGTTTAATATGCTCTTTTCAAAAACTTTTGCTTGTAATTTTTTTTCAGGTGCCATATTAAATATTGCTGTATTTTTGTAAAACTTTAAAGAATAGGCAACAGTAAGTAAACCATAATAACGTGTTTGGATACCCCACAAACAATGATTTTCTTATTGTTAACAGTATCAAATTTTTAAAGTGTTTTAAAGAACTGTTGCAAAATGAGGTATTGGATTGTATTACACGTTTCTGTCTTAACATAAAATAAGTCACAATCAATAACTATTATTTGATAATTTTGTAAATTTAAAGTATCTATTTACAAATAGATAACTGAGCATTAATAAATCACACACTAAACTTTGTTACACATCGTGCTAAGCTACCATGCATCAATGTATGTATTATTAAATAACATAATTATTATGTATATCTAAACTTTCCATTAATATCCCAAAAATAGGAACGATATATATATTCCACAAAATAAGAAATGAAAAAAATAATTACTGACATTTACAATCTACAGCTATTAATTTTATTTGTTAAAAGCACAGCGAATTTCTTTCAAGTTAGCGTAGGAAGAAAAATCGAACCGTAATGAAAATGAGCGCTTGCTAAGCGCGAAAAGATAAATCTGAGGAACGAATTTTTGTGACATTTGCATTTTAATTTGAATTTTAAATCAAACTGTACATAACTAATGTATCGAAATTGTTAGCACTGCAAGATTTCAAAATTTTGACCTTTGACTTTTATTTGGAAAATTGTTTATCAATACATGAGATCCAAACATTTTAGATGTCGGAAGTATGATACCAGAAATTCTAATCGATTTCAACATGTTATTTATGATTAACTTTTTGTGTAATTATCCAAAACGTTATCAGACACTAAGATTTAAGAAAACATAAATTTCAAAAAGGATTTCACGTGTTAATTTCCTGTAGTCATGATAAGATTCTGTTCATTCACCTCGCATACTTTATAGACACAAGACAAATAAGAAAAGTTAATAAATATCATTCATCACGCGAGAAAATAATAATAATAATAAATAATCATAATAATAATAATAAAAATAAAATTAATTAACTTAATTTTAAGCAAAAAAGTCTATAAATAAATTATATTTTGGTGTACGAATAGTTGCGTTTCTTGTAGGTACTTATGGAGTAGTTTACATGTGCTATGTGAGATTCTAGTTGCAACTCCGTTTTATGGTGCAAATAATTTATTCGAGTTTTGTTTACAACTCTATTCAATCGATACCAAACCTTTTGGTTTTATTATTGGTACAAATTGCATGACTCATTCATAATTTTCCAGTTTTAACATTTTGATTCTATCGTTTCATTTAAAGTTAAAAACTCCTGAATAAATTTATAATATTTTAATATTTTAGAAGTATGTAAACTCAGTAGTTAATAAACACAGTTATTGACTTGAGAAACTCCAGTTTGATCTGATAGAAAATGGAAAAAAATCGTTATTTAATAATTGTTTACTGTCCCGTTATAAAGTAATAAATTTCTTAAGAATTATGTTTATTGAGGAAATCTTTACTGCCCCTATTATTGAAAGTGTACGTTGTTAGAAGGTCGTTTAACAGATTTTCTTAAATAGTGTCCAGTATTGAGTGGTTCTCAGTATAGGAACAATAAAAATAAATTTACAAAATCACTTTTTTGTTACAAAAGTACTGGCAAAGAAGTACGGGATATGTGTCATCGTATCCGACTCGATTTCAATTAAAAACTGTAATCAACCGATTCTGCAATACGGTTAACGGAATCTGTACTGTGCAGTGTGTGTGTAGCGTGTAGGAAACGCGGTCGCGGTGTAGTTTAGTTCTCAATTCGTTATTGTTCCTGGATTAAAAAATCAGCTTTTTGTTGGAAATTTTATTAATTGTAGTAAGTAAGAAGTGTGAAGAATTATATTAATAAAAACACAAATCTTAACGTGTTTTCAGTTTTCCGAATAAATGCCACCAAAAACCTTCAGGTGCACAGCTTAAAAAAAATAAGAGAGCAGAAAATTCACAATATAAAAGAAAAGCATAACTCCGATCAATATTTTTCTTACACAGTCTTCTACACTTCCTCTACCGTCAGGGGTAACGAGTCTGCCTTCTACATCAAATAATCATGTTTTTGTGAAATTGGAACAGAAGAAAAAGCCCAATTATTAGTCACCCAGACAAGGAAAACGAAGCAATGTATTTCTAACAGTGCTAATGATAACTACACGATTGATGTTCCTTTAGAAAAGACTGGTGATAACACAAAATATACGATTTCAACGATCCCACAACATGGCATTTAACTAATAGTACCATACAAATATTTGTTCAACATGGACCAGAGTTGTGTGATAATTTAAGTGTTTATCCTGAGACTGAAAATAGACATTTTGATAAGAAATGGTTTGTAAAAATCATGTCAAACGGGGAACAAGTGCTGAGGAACTGGTTAATATATTGCAAGCGAAAGGATGCACTGTTCTGTTTCCCATGTATTATTTTTGGGAAGAACCATAATGTATGGACCACTGCAGGGTTTCGAGACTGGCAGCATTTAAATCCCATATTACCACGTCATGAAAATTCATTGCATCATAAAAAAAGTTATGTAGAATGGAAAACTTTTGAATTAAGAATTAAGAAAGGAGGATTTATAGACGACCAATTACAAGCAGAAATTTTAAAAGAAAAAGAAAAGTGGAGGCACATTTTAAAAGTTATTTTGGATGCCATTCTACACTGCGTTAAAAATAATGATGCCTTAAGAGGTACAACTGAAATAATTGGTCATCCCGACTGTGGAAAATTTATGAACACCATAGAATTAATTAGTCATTACGATCCTATTATTGCGCAACATATTGAAAACCATAAGAAAAATCAAGTAAATTATTTCTCTCCTACGATACAAAACGATATAATTAATATAGTTGCTTCTAAAATTAGAAAACATATTATTTCAAATATTCAAAGAGCGAAATATTTTTTCATTTTATTCGATAGTACATCAGACACATCCCACCAGGAACAGTTGACGCAAATATTGCGCTTCGTCCACATTGATCCCAACTCAAATAAGTGTAGAATTGAAGAAAATTTTATAGACTTCATTGCGACACGTGAAAAAACTGGCGAGCACTTGCAAATGATATAGAAAAGAAGTTATCAGTAGATGGGTTGAATATTGAAAATATAAGAGGACAATCGTATGATAACAGAGCAAATATGGCAGGTAAATACAAAGGGAGTGCAAGCCAGAATATTACGTCTAAATAATATAGCGAGATTTGTTCCATGCACCGCTCACAGCCTCAATTTAATAGGCGTTCATGCTGCCCAGTCATCTATACAAATGAAGTCATGTTTTGACACAATCCAACAATTGTTTAACTTTTTTGTAAGTTCGACAAGTAGGTGGGATCTTTTAAAGGACAAAATATCTGTTCGTCTTAAAGGTTTAAGTGACACGAGGTGGTCTGCAAAAGCTAACGCGGTTAAAGCTTTACGAAGTCAAATGCCGTCAATAATAGATCTCCTCAATGAAATGTGTGATGGACAAAGACAAGTTACAGCAGATTCTGTAGCAAATGCTAAAATTTTGCTCAAATTACTGCGAAAATTTAAATTTGTTGCACTCTTAATATTTTGGGATACAATATTAGGAAAATAAATAAAGTAAATTTACTTTTACAAGAGAAAAAAACCACAATCGAAAATGCGGCAAAAATGATAAATGCTCTCAGAAATGAAATTCAGCAATACCGAATTGATTTTTTTGACCCGCTTAACAATTCAGCAAAAGTCTAGCCGAAGCAATAAATATTGAAACCTACATACCAGAAAAAAGACGACGAAAAATAAAAATCATGTTTGGTGAAAAAGCTACTGACGATTCGTTTGCTATGAATGAAAGTGAATTATTGAAAAAAGAAATGGTTGCAGTTTTAGATGTTATACTGGTACAACTTAGTGATAGATTTACAGCTTTGCAAGAGATAGCAAACGACTTCTATTTTTTAAATGGACTTGCTTTAAAAATCACGCCACTAGATAATCTTAAGCAATGTGCCACAAACCTAGCATTGAAATATCATAGCGACTTAGATGCTTCAGAATTTGCATGTGAAATAGAGAGTTTCAAATATCAAGCCGCAGAAATTTTTGAAAATTTAGAAAATCGCCTTTCAAATTTTGCAAAAAAATTATGAACTCTTGTTACAAAACACTTACCCGAACCTGGACATAGCACTGAGGATTTTTCTAACAGTGCCTGTAACAACAGCTTCATGCGAACGTTCGTTTAGCAAGTTGAAAATTGTGAAATCGTACCTTCGTTCTTCTATTGGACAAGAGCGATTAACAAATATTTCTATAATATCGATTGAAAAGATATTGCAAAAACATTAAATTATGACGATATAATAGATGTGTTTGCAAATGAAAAGCCAGGAAAATTAGTTTATAAAATAATATGTTTCTTATTGTTCTTATTTTTGAGTTATAGATTATTGATCCAAACCTATAAATACATTATTATATGCGTGTTGAACATTTTTATTTATTTTTTACTTTTGTCGTTAGTGGATTGTGAGAGGAGCGCTATTTAGATACATGCCACAGGCGCTACATACCAACGTTACGGCACTGCTTAGTTGCTTTAGTGCAAATATTAATTTATATTTTAACAACGTTTTTCTTTACTAATGTCTGTGCGTTTATTATTATTTATTTAAATTTAATTTTATAATGATCTGTAATATTACATGTCACTTAGTAGTGATTAGTATGCTAAGCCAACACAAATAATAGACAGACATCGGATTAAAATATTAGTGCCTACGCTTTTATGCTTTCTGTTTCTGTAATTTATTAATGTTCAGTTACAAAAAATTCTCGAGCATATTTACAGACTTTTGTTTGCTTTGCCTATAGGTACCTAAAATCCGCTTAATGTTGAGCACTTTGGACTAGGTACATTTTGATAGCATTAACCGACTGATAACAATAAGAGAGCTAGAGAAAAAATCAAAATTTTATAAAATCTTAATTTGCAGTAGCTTTCTTTTATAATTTTTGCCAGTTTACGTAGGTACTTTTTTCATTGTACGAGCAACAAAAATAAACTAAACATAAATTTAAATACACAAAAGTAAAAGTCCACATTTACAAAAACACTCCGTGAAAAAAAGATATTACTATGTTTGTTATTCTTTGAAACCGAAAACAATAACCGTTAGTCCGACGTTAGTTTTTGTTTGGGGATTAAAATAAAGAGGCATGTTTTCTAAACTGACATTTAACCATAAATTTACTTAGAAAAAGAGATTGTTGTGTTCGAAATTCCTGGAAAGTGAAAACAATAATCGACTTTTGATCACATTATCCGGTTCCCAGCCAAAATGATAACAATAACCGACTGATAACATAATTCGTGATCACATTAAAGGTATTTTACCATTTTACTGTATTAACTGATTTATGAATCCTAAAATATTTCCATTCTGTGTATCAGTATTTTGCGCCCCAATTTTGATGCGCCCGTGGCGGGCCTCTTTGCCACGCTCTCGTTACGGCACTGCAACTAAGCGTTGGCGTAAAAAACAATCTCGAATTGCCTGCTGTTGGCAAGCAAGTCGACTTCTGTTTCGTCCTTTTGGGACTATCCATGAGTGAGAGAACTCAAGTGTAAGTTCCCAACTGTACAATATGGGCGATTGTCGACTAATATTTCCCAAAGGTAGGTACATCATACACGACTAGCGTAGCACATCCGAAAAAATGTTCCGAAAGAAATAGCAACCTATCTTAATTTTTCTCTTTCGGAAACTTATACAGGGCTTTAGGACTTCTTTCACAATCCTGTTAGCCGACGATGGGGCCAATATTACCACCATCAAACGATATGGAGGGTGGCGCTCTAGTATAGTAGCGGAGACTTATATAGAAGATTTTATAGAACCTTCTTCAGTAGAATCAATGGAAATCGCTTCGACACTTGGCAATAATGCAATGGGGCAGTAAACTTAAACAATTACAGCAGCATCCTACACCCTGAACTAGAACTGACAGCACTGGATCTGGCATACATTTAAGTCACTAAAACATCGGCACCGCAATTTACACGTAGTACAAAATAAGTTCAACTTGTCCTGTTTATACTAGTTACTGTTTTGCATGGAAATATACTGATGAGCTTCAAAAAAAGCAAAGCACGTGCATGTAGGTGTCGTCACTAATTTTGCAGTTATTATTGGATACTGTGTTATTCGGTTTGTATGAATTTGAAATATTTGACACACACTACAGATTTGTACAAATTATTACAATGAAAAATTATTTTGACATTTTTTTTACCTTCTAGAACGGAAAAAAACTTTGGTGTTCTAAAACGTAAAACTACTTTCCAGGTAATAATTTTGTCACAATTGTCTCCAAAAATTAACATTAACCAGGAAGTGAAATACCGGTCGTTAGTCAATTGTAAATTGAACAAAATAGTCAACATTTGGTACAGTTTTGAAAAAAAAAACATTTTTAATTAGGTATAATATCCCAAAAGAGTCACAAGAAAATCTGAAGGCATATTTGTTTAAGAACGCAAAGTTTTTGGCAATTAAGTGTGTTGTCTAGGTGTACCTACGCCTGTGAAAAGATAAGTTAAAAGATAAGTTAGCGAGTATTTTCACTTACATACAATTTGTAAGGATTAGTAAGATTAGTTCTGTAAGATTAATTCTTTGAAATAAGGTAAAATATTGGCAATAATTGTGTATACATTGCAATAGTCGAATCAACATTAGTTGTGGGTCGTGGTCGTAACATTACACATTTGTTGGTGGATATTTTAGATCCAAATAATATAAGTAAATGTTATTTTATCAACAATTACATTTTAAAACGACTTTTACCTATACGTATATAAAGCGTATAAACCAACACTTTATCCACTAGTAGAATAAAATTACATTATTCCATTAGTGGAATAAACTACTAGATAAGTGAAAATGTTTGTACTTAATTATTTGCTTTCACTTATGATATCCACTCACCATTCCGAACATGTCGACGTACAAAACCTCGTGAGCCATGGATCACCGATGAACTTCGTCATATGATTTTAATAAAATACCAAAATCATTATTCTCTCTTTCTTCTGTTTCAAATTTGACCATTTGTGACATTCTGATATCCTTCTATCAGAACAATATAGTGTTAAATTTATCAATTTTAAATTTGTCAATTAACAAAGTTTAAAGGAGGGTTTGTAAACATTCATAATTTAATGAAAGAAGAACATCTGAAGTTAAACAATATTTTGTATTCTGTGTCATGAATATCTGTTTTTCTATTTTATGTTTGCTATTTCGTTAACCTACTATTTTTTTCGACATTGTTCGGACTGACGCTTGGACGGTCTATTATATGTAGTCATGCAATGGCTGTGCTGTTATATTTTATGTTCTTATGTACACTCATGAAATTTAAAACTTGGACACCACAATTTCTGTAAACAAAAGTTTGCACATTGTGAAGCGGGCTTAAGGGTATCATTTACAATTCTAACAGCAGGTAGTCTCAGCAGGGGTTATCTTATAGAAGGACTGTAGAATGAATCATTACACTAAGCACGTTTTAGAAAATAGGTAATTTACGTTGCTTACTTAATTTTTTCTTTAAAGAATATATTTGAAGGTATCGCTAATTAAACACCATAGCTCGATTAATTATCGAATCAAAATTTTGTTTAGGAAATGTTTACAAAATAAAATTAGAAATAATTTTGATTTAAAAACGTCTACAAGCAATAACTTTTAAATTAAATCAAAAACTAAACATGGTTATTTGGGTTGACTGATTATTACTTATTTTTAAATAAATCTAACCTACTAATTATTGTAAGTTATTAAAAAAAATCATTAAACTCTCTATTCATAATATTTAGTCCTTACAAAATGTATATTTTATGACGTTTCATTTTTTTCTGTAGTTAATATAAAAGTGAAAATAAAAACTAAGGCAATTCTTATTGTCAACGTATATATTTAGTTTTTTGACAAGAATTTATTACATAATTATAATTAAGATACCAAGTTATAGTTTAAAATTAAATGAAAACTTTTTTTTTAAATAAAGGTATTACTATATAAATAAATATAAGAAATCAATAATGGGTGTGACCTACGGTTTACTGGTATAAAATTTGGCCCTTGTTGTCTTCGGATAATAGCAAGTATTCGAGCCCAAACATTTTCGATAATGTTAAAATCTGGGCTTTTTGCTGGCCAGGGTAACACCTCCAAGTTATTTGCTTGTATCCAGTTGCGCACAACCTGCGAAGTATAGGGTCATCAAATCCCGATAGTTAATAATCGAATGTTCCAATCAGTGTTTAAGAATGGAAGAAAAAATGATGTCTCTATTAGCATCATTTGGGCATTTGGGAAATTTCCAAAATAAAAAAAATGCGAAGTAAATTATAATTTTTACTCTTCTTTGTGCGTAAAAATTTGGTTGGCACTATCTTCTTGTTTTCCGCAATTTTCTCTTCTCAATAATAAATATATATGAACTACTGAAAATAATTATGGGAACAGCACAAACGTTCCGTTTGTTGTTCGGATTGTGGAAATCAAAAAGATCGTTTGTCGTTCTGTTTGACTTTCGGTTCGTTGTTATGTTTGTTGCTCGGTTTGTTGTTCAGGTGTGTACGAAGCTTTACAACTTAAGCAACAATTTTTGGCGAATAAAGATTAGTTTGTGATGTAATATTAGAAACACAAATTTATATCATATCAAATTTATGACAACTTAAAACCAAGAACGTGTATGTTATTGCTAAGAAATTATTAAGGAAAAAGCGCAATTGCAGTGTAAATATTTATAATTAGATATTTTCGAAAGTTTATAAGTCCTCTATTGTAATCTTAATACTTAAAAGAAAATCCTGTCCATTAGCATTATAAGGAAATGGCTTTTACTTTATGAATAAGTTTCAATAACAATAGAATATCCTTGCTTGTTTAATTTACTTCCTTTGAGTCATATTGCTCTAAGGGTTGTTACATTGGTCATTAGAAGTATGTAATAAATAAACAATTACCTACTGTTTGAGAAGGGGTAGTGTGAACCAATAAATAAAGTAAGAAATGTAAATTCCATTTTAGTTTAAAATTTCAAGTGTTGTGAAAATGCCACCTCATCTCGGTGCTGATTTGAAAGCGCGGATTGTTTCGGAATTAGCGGCGGGCCGTAGCGTGCGTGAAATTTCACGTATGTTAGATATACCAAAAAGCACCGTAGGGCATTACCGAGTAAAATGGAATCTTGAACACACTTTGGAAAGAGCCATCGGAAGTGGTAGACCTAAAGTATCTACACGTGCTCAAGATCTCGAGTTGTTTCATTACGTAACAGAACAACCATTTGCTACATACTCCAGGGCTATAGCAGATACACATTTTCCCGGATGCCGTATAACTGCACAAAAAGATTAAAGGAGATGGGAATAAAGAAGTATAATGCTGCTGCGAAAGAAGTTCTCAGTGACGAAAATATGAGACGTCGTCTGGAATTTGCAAGGCGATATGTGAACGAAACTTTGGAATTTTGGAATCGAGTGATTTTAGCGACGAAAAAACGTTCAATAGCCGCAACGATGGACCACTAAAAGTTTTTAGAATGGAAGGAACTCGTTACGAAAATAATCACATATGTCCTAAAAAACGAAGTGGTTATTTTTCTGTGAATGTGTGGGGTTGGGTTAGCGCGCGGGGTCCAGGAGTTTGTTGGGCTATCGATGGACGTCTTGATTCTGCTGCGTATTTAGATATTTTGGAAACTATTATGAAACCTTCAGTCGAAGTGTTTTATCCAGACGAAGATTATATTTTCCAACAAGTAAGTATTCTTATTTCACTATACTTTCTCCAAAAAATAGTTCGGGATCTGTTGAATTAACATTTTCATAATGTATTTTGTTGTTAAAGGACAACGCCCCTATTCATACTTCGCGGGTTGTGCGCAATTGGATACGAGAAAATAACTTGGAGCTGTTACCCTGGCCAGCAAAAGCCCAGATTTTAACATTATCGAAAATGTTTGGGCTCGAATACTTGCTGTTATCCGAAGACAACAAGGGCCAAATTTTATACCAGTAAACCGTAATGCACTAATTGCAGCCATTGATACGATTAATATTAATTATATTGATACCTTGATAGCGTCAATGAGCAGACGCCTCCAAGAATGTATCAATAATAATGGAGGTCACACCCATTATTGATTTCTTATATTTATTTATATAGTAATACCTTTATTTAAAAAAAAAATTTTCATTTAATTTTAAACTATAACTTGGTATCTTAATTATAATTATGTAATAAATTCTTGTCAAAAAACTAAATATATACGTTGACAATAAGAATTGCCTTAGTTTTTATTTTCACTTTTATATTAACTACAGAAAAAAATGAAACGTCATAAAATATACATTTTGTAAGGACTAAATATTATGAATAGAGAGTTTAATGATTTTTTTAATAACTTACAATAATTAGTAGGTTAGATTTATTTAAAAATAAGTAATAATCAGTCAACCCAAATAACCATGTTTAGTTTTTGATTTAATTTAAAAGTTATTGCTTGTAGACGTTTTTAAATCAAAATTATTTCTAATTTTATTTTGTAAACATTTCCTAAACAAAATTTTGATTCGATAATTAATCGAGCTATGGTGTTTAATTAGCGATACCTTCAAATATATTCTTTAAAGAAAAAATTAAGTAAGCAACGTAAATTACCTATTTTCTAAAACGTGCTTAGTGTAATGATTCATTCTACAGTCCTTCTATAAGATAACCCCTGCTGAGACTACCTGCTGTTAGAATTGTAAATGATACCCTTAAGCCCGCTTCACAATGTGCAAACTTTTGTTTACAGAAATTGTGGTGTCCAAGTTTTAAATTTCATGAGTGTACATTCTACACTTATAATGTTTACACACTTAATTAATATTATTACATATGAATACTAAGGTGAGTAAGGGTTGACCTTGAAACAAATGCTTTGCCAACACGAACTAATCCACAATTGCACACCATTTCGTCACCACATCATACAGGTTTATACTAATCTTCTGGGGCACCACACATAACACTTTCATCACAATGCAATATTAAAAATGTTCATTGTTATTCATTATGTTTTGACTCCTACCTACAGCTCTTATTATGAGTTATAGAAAAAAACTTTAAATACAAAAGTTTTAGGTCTTTAATGTAATAGAAGAAATAAATTGACTTCACGACTTTGTAAAAATTAATTGAATTATATTTTTTTAAATGGAACACCCTGTATATTATTATCTCAAATGAACGTTCTATTTGTTCTGATTTCTTATATACATAATTTCTTTCAGTATAAGTTATTTTTCCTAGAGATCACGTTGCGTTGAAAACGTCGACGTTTGTAATAAATAGTAACCTTAGCAACGAAACCATGTTAGTTACATAAGTTAAGTCTTCAATTGAAAATTAAACCGTATTGCAGAAATTAATTTACTTCTAAAATTATTTAAAACATCTATCAAATGGGTTATTCGGAGGAAGAAAAGAGGAAATAGTATGAACAAGGTTATTTTATTCAAATATCAGTGTTGCAATAGGTAGACATGAATGACAGAAGGATCCCTATTTGATTAAAATAACCTTATTATTTGAAATTTTTCTTCCTCCAAATAACCCATTTGATAGATGTTTTTAGAAATATATTAATTTCTGCAATACGTTTTAATTTTAAATTGATGACTAACTTATGTGCAATTAAAATTTGTTCGTTGCTAGGGTTACGTTTATTGCAAACGTCGACGTTTTCAAGGCAACTTGATCTCCAGGTTAGAAATTCAAATATCTTAAAAGTGGTCGAATCAAATGCCAACAAATTATATATACCTATTTGAAATCAGAACAAAGAGATCTTTCATTTGAGATAATAATATACTAATAATAAGGGCTGTAGGTGGGAGTCAAAATATAATGAATAACCCTGTACCTTACTAATTAATAAATAAATAATCAATACTGTTTACATTACACGTCGTTACTGATGAACATGATGTATTAACTGCTATTAACAAAACTGTATCGTCTAGTACGGTATTGATGGTGTGAGTATTTTTGTTATTAATCTTACGCTCCCGTTTCTGCTGC
Source organism: Abscondita cerata (assembly GCA_030710515.1). Lineage (NCBI taxonomy): Eukaryota > Metazoa > Arthropoda > Insecta > Coleoptera > Lampyridae > Abscondita > Abscondita cerata. The sequence goes on from JALBCR010000963.1 coordinate 31,129, forward strand.
CTTTCACAACCACTTATATATAGTTATTCATACGTGCGATTGTAGTCCTTTTACCATAAACATCAAATCCTACATATTTAAAGAGCTTCCGGTCAATTAACTTACTTCCGGTCCTATGTAAAATACAAGAAAAGATAATTTTGCAGCAGTTTACTAATGTTGTTTCTGAAAAATAACAAACTTTCCAGATACAGACTGGTTCCGACTTGGCTATACCTGCAATATTGCACTTCTTGTAGACAATATTTTTATTGTTACAGACAGAAGCATTTGAAACAATTAATCATTCATTGCCGTTGTCAATTATGCCATGTATTGGTTTTTCTAGGGCAATTACTGCATATTTTTAGGAGTTAGCTGACGTATCTTAAGCAAGCGGTTAAAGTATCTGATGACATATCTGACTTTATGGATGTTAATCCTGGGGTACTTCAAGGTTCTGTACTGGGTCTTCTTTCATTTTCTGTGTATACTTCTCATCTCTTATCCGTAGTTAAACATTGCCAATCTCATCAATATAGACACGATGCTCAATTATATTACAGTTTTCCGCCGTCAGATGTACAAAGAGTATGTGTTACAATTAATAAAGACTTAAACTCACTACAGGAAATATACAACCAACATTATCTTCAACTGAATCCTACAAAATCACAAGCCTTCATATTTGGTAAACGCAGTGACAGAATTACTGCACCACCCTACGTCTCAATCGCAATAAATAATGTAGCAATTCTGATAGTAAAAGTCGTAAGAAATCTCGGATGTAATTGAGATTTAGAGATCACGTACCACTTGGGCTTACGCGGCATTGCGTTTGCACTCGCGTTTAAACATATTTGCATGGATAAAATGCTGTCTAAAAACACTTATACAATAAATCATTATAATAAGCAATTGGAGAAAGCAATCGTGTGAAATGGTCAAGGAAAAAACTTGGAAACCCAATTAAAAAAAATTAAATTAAACAGCCTTAAAAAAACGAGAGACCTTAAATTTCGAATAGCATAAAAAATCTCAAGGAAAGCAAATCCCCCGATTTTACCTGAAAGTCTTAGCATGCAGAAAGATACTATAACTTCCGTTGACGTTGAAAGATGTTTTTTTGTATCCGAGCAAATGTTTCCGATCGCCACCAAAATTTTGAAAAACATGTTAGGTATCTATTTTAACAATATGTAAATACCAGTGTATAAAACAACAAAAATTTCATTGAAACTTGAAAAGTTTGATAATAAATTGACTATCCTGAATAATTTAATAGAATCCAAAGTTGGGAAAAAAGGCATTTACAACAATTTTTTAAACCGACCTTTTCCAGAAATGACGTAATCTGGTTATTATAATCTGGGGTTGTAAAATATTTATAATATATTGGTATTCATTTTTAGGTGTGATTGTTGCTCACCTATATATCGGTTCAGTGTTCGTAACCTTATTTTACAATTTAAATCTTATTACTATTTTTGCAGATATTGTGTAGTGTGAGTTCTAAAAAGTAAGACTGTAGAATGTTATATAGTAACGTTAAATCCATGAAATTCAAACAAAAAGTTTTAAAAAGAAAGACTAGAAATCCATAATAATTAAAGTTATTAGATGTTCATGTTCGTTGTAAACTTGCATTGTTTTGGTGGAAAACTGATTTCTCAACTTACTTTTTGTAACTACCGCATTTCAAATAATAAAATTGTTAATTAAATAGAACATAAAATTTTATTAGGGTTTGTTTAATTTTGTTCTGAAGTTTATTGATACAACATGTTTTTGAAATAACCAATAAAATCGGTATTGCGTTTTCTAAGAAAGTATTATTGGTTGTCATTATCAACAAGAATTTCATTAATCATAAATATATTAAAATATACCTTTAAAAACCACATGATTTTGAATGAATTCTGAAAACTTAGATGCATAATTCGTCATTTATACAGATGTAGAAAAGTTGCCCGTTTTATTGATGTTAATTTGTTGTAGTTGTCAAAAGTTTGTTTACGATAACGTCACTGTACAATTTAATACAATTTCAATACAGGATAGAATTTAACGCATTGGGATTTATTTATTCATTATATTTTAGTGCCTATAACAATTTCTATTCTCGTTAAAAGCGACGACTATGCCGTTTTTCTACTCGTTTCTTAAAGTGTAACTTAAAAGGTCTTTCTAAAGGTTCTTCAAAGGTATGTACGGAAAGTGTGATTTATAAACACGACTTCAGCTAATCTCGACAAATAAAGACAGTGTGGTAGTTTTTACCATAGTGTCGCTTCTTTACCGTAGGTTACTATTCTTTGCTATGTTGGTCAGAAATTTAATTTTGGACTTTCATAGTAGCATTCTGACAGAAATTTGTAATTAAGTAATTTTCCGAGAATATTAATTATTCAAAATAAAGTTTATGTAGAACTTTTTATTTAAATTATTTTTTTACCACGCAAGGCGCATTTGGTTGTCTTACTTTCTAATCAAAAAACGGAAAAAATCAACTCACGAACTTTACACTTCATTTAAACCAAAAAAAACGGGAAATTCGAATTATGCCCTCTACTAGTACGGGGTGTTAATTAATGATTGTCATCTAGTTATTTACATGTAATTATTTCTATGCCGCTGTTTTCATTTTGTCTAAAAATGGACAGTGTAAGCGGTCAATCACTTTTGGACATATTTGATATGATTATTTCTACGAAACGACATTCTTTATTTTGCATGGAAAAACTCTTCTGTCACTAGATTTTTTTTATTGGGTATAATGTTAAATTACAATCTATTTTAAAAAAGTATTCAGTAAATGTGATGGTATGGGAGGCAGTCATAAGAGAAATCATCCATGGATGGCATTCCCTATGACATCATTTATAGGAGGTTGGTGAGGTCTTCAGTTTCTTCAGTCGTTGTACTTATGGATGATAAGAGGAATGTGGTGAATTAATGGATTGCTGTGTATAACTTCTGTTAGTAATTCATCGCAAATCTTTGATTTCATCAGCAACGAATGGGACGTTTAAGTGGATTGCTTGATTGGTTACAAACCAGGGCGCGCAGTGCGGAGTGACCAAAACTATTCTGGTCAGTTTGGCATACCTCCAAGACTGTATACCAAATGTTCAAATTGGTTTCAGCATCGTTTTGTAGAGTAACGGCTTGTTTCGGATCGATAGCTTTGACTTTCTACCAAGGAGCCAATACATTTCACGGCATTTAAGATTTAACTGTTTGCGCTTAGTATGTATGTGTTTGTTTAAGGTGAGTCGCTGCTCAAGATGCAGTCCCAAGTATTTTAGGTTGGTCATTACCGGTACTGGAGTATTTTTAAAGTTAAAAAACACTAGTTTGCGTAGTGAATGTTACCTGGAATGACTTTAATTAATGAACTTATATTCGCCATTTATTTAACCATGTGACGGTTGGTATTGTTGGAGGTTGCCGTGTCGTTAGCGAAGGTAGCAGTCGCAGTGTTGTCAGTTTCTGGCACGTCAACAAGGTAGAAGAGAGGGCCCAAGACGCTACGCTCCAGAACATCGAATTTGATGGGGTAATACAAAAATAGCTAATTATCACAATTGACGGAATGATAGGGTCTGTTAGGTATGACTTACTGAGCAAGTAATAGTAGTTCTGTAATAACTTTTTTTGTTTATGTATCAGCCCTGTGTCCCAAACCTTGTCAAAAGCCTGGAACACGAACACAGCGGCGCCAACACTTATTTTCTTCTAGAGAAGATGAGATCCCGTTTACTATTATGTGCTGTGTGGTTAAGTAACCTTCTAAATCCAAACTGGTGTTGTGGTAGATGTTGAAATATATCTATATATTTGCGAAGTTTCTTGAAAAATAGTTTCTCAAACAATTTCCTTTGTTATACCTTTTGAGGTTCTTGCCGGATTTGGATATGTGAGTACTTCCAAGTGATTGGGTAATATGAGAAAGTTAGCATCCGGTTGAAAATCGTGGTTAGTGGTAATAGCAGCGCTTTTGGTACTTTTCTAGTTATTAAATCATGTCCTGGTGCCTTAAATTGGTTGAAGATGAAAATAATTAATTAACACCTTGTATAATCATGGTTGTGAGATTGTATAACGTGTAATAACATTTCTGATATAAAAATTATTGGTGAAAACTTAACCAGTAATAAAATTTTTAAATCGTCTTCTTTTCTTTATTTTAATAATTTAATATACATATGCATTACCTTTCCCGTTTTTTAAATATTACAAAATAAAAAATGCAATTAGTTATTATTCAGCCAAATAAACAGTACGGTTTGTTTATAATAACTTCCCGGTTTTAATAATTAAATTTTAAAAAAATACTATCTATTGTTGGCATTTGTAACTTAAATAATTTCATATTATCTTATCTATACAGGGTGTCCCACGGTGGATGGCGTATTAGACGTTTATGGAGAACCAAATAACGAATAATTTTGAAAATTTGGCAACACCGATAAACAACCATGATCTACAATTTTAAAATATTTTTGACCTTGCGGTGTTGCCGCTTCTACTCTAAACCGGTGGCAACATCGCTATTTTAAATGGAACACCCTGTATATTTTTAATTTTTGAATTCCTCGTATAATTTTGAGCAACTTTTCTTAATACTTCCCTATACCTATCTGTAGCCGTTTTTCAGAAATAAATTAATTTCATCTTTTTTAACGAAAACAGGACTTCAAATAATTCTTAATATCTTCTTCCGATAAAACAATTTTGAGCTGAAATTTGGGACATGTTTGAACAATGCCTCTAGGCATTTGATCTGTTGGTCACATCTTAGTTTAAGCATACAGGGTGGTCCAGAAATTCTCTTTTGTCGGTAACTTACAAAAACGCCACAAAAATTATTTTTTAAATGGAACACCCTGTATAATAATACAGATTTGAAAAGCTGATAAAACAAGCTTTCAAACTATGTATACTTGCCTATACCTAACTCTTCAGGTTTTCGATTTATTAGCGTTTATTCATAAAATTTCGTAAATCAAAACACTTTCAACGCCTAGCTACTAAAAATTGTAGGTTGCTATGTAAACAAAATTTTTTGTTACATAGTTACCATGGCAACTTCTTTTATAGAAATGTCATAATTTAATAATTGTGATTTTAGTACTTACGACTGCTTACGATGGCGGAAAATAATAATTACTCAAATACAGTTTTAATGAACTTATTTATTTTCCATGGACAGTGTAATCAAATAATTAGCAGAACCTGTAGAAAATTTAACGAAACGTATCCAAATTTGCCGCAGATGAACAACAAAAAATTTGTCAGACTCCAGAACAATTTTATGCAGTTTGGATCAAATTTAAAAGCACCAAGAATTTTACCCAGACCCGTGACTTCTAATCAAGAGAATGAAATTAATGTTCTGGCATATTTTAACGCATATCCTCACGCTTCCGTGCGTAGCGCCGCAGAAGACTTAGACATTTCACATTCATCGGTAGAAAGAATTCTAAGAAACACGGAATGCATGACTATAAATTTACCACGGTTCAAGCTCTTAAGCCTGGAGATAGTCAAAAGAGGGTCGAGTTTTGTGAAATGATGCTAGTGCATATCCAGGAAGATCCAAATTCTTAAGAAGAATTATATGGACTGACGAATCCAAATTTTCGAGGGAGGGCATTTTCAATCGTCATAATCGCCACTTTTGGGCGAATGAGAATCCCCATGTCACAAGAGAGGCAGGTTTTCAAGATAAATTTAGTTTTAATGTATTCTGCTTATTAATGGATAATCAAGTAAGGTATGTGATTTACGATGAAAACCTAAACTCTGGGAAATATGTAGACATTTTAAATACAACACTTGACAACTTTTTGGATAGTCTTACACTTGAAGAGTACCGGAGGTGCTGGTATCAGCTTGACGGAGCTCCTGCACATTGTACCGCTGAAGTGTCTGTGGAGCTTAGAAGAATATTTGATGATCGATGGTTTCGACGCTTAGGACCATGGAATTGGCCAGCAAGATCACCTGATATAACCCCCTTAGACTTTTACTTGTGGGGTGTGTTGAAGGAGAAAATTTACAAAACACCTGTGAATACCAGAGAAGAACTGGAGCATCGAGTCATCCAAGCGCTCAACGACCTTGATGCGAATGAAATTCGAAGTGCTACAACGGATGGTGTCAATACCCGTTTATTAAAATGTCTGCAAGTTAATGGCCAACATTTTGAACAATTGCTGAAATAATAGTCCATTTATTTTTATTAATAGTTTTATTTTACTTTTATCATATTATTTTATTATCTAGTTTGATTTGTAATACTTTTATTATTTTTGTTATTATTTGTTGCATTCAGAATTGATCTAAAATTGTTCTGGAGTCGAACAAATTTTTTGTTATTCATCTGCAGCAAATTTGGGTACATTTCATAAAATTTTCTGTAGGTACTGCTAATTATTTGATCACACTGTCCATCGAAAATTCATTAAAATTGTATTTGAGTAATTATTATTTTCCGCCATCGTAAGCAGTCGTTAAGTACTAAAATCACAATTATTAAATTATGACATTTCTATAAAAGAAGTTGCCATGGTAACTATGTAACAAAAAATTTTGTTTACATAGCAACCTACAATTTTTAGTAGCTAGGCGTTGAAAGTGTTTTGATTTACGAAATTTTATGAATAAACGCTAATAAATCGAAAACCTGAAGAGTTAGGTATAGGCAAAGTATACATAGTTTGAAAGCTTGTTTTATCAGCTTTTCAAATCTGTATTATTATACAGGGTGTTCCATTTAAAAAAATAATTTTTCTGGCGTTTTTGTAAGTTACCGACAAAAAGAATTTCTGGACCACCCTGTATGCTTAAACTAAGATGTGACCAACAGATCAAATGCCTAGAGGCATTGTTCAAACATGTCCCAAATTTCAGCTCAAAATTGTTTTATCGGAAGAAGATATTAAGAATTATTTGAAGTCCTGTTTTCGTTAAAAAAAATGAAATTAATTTATTTCTGAAAACGGCTACAGATAGGTATAGGAAGTATTAAGAAAAGTTGCTCAAAATTATACGAGGAATTCAAAATTAAAAAATATACAGGGTGTTCCATTTAAAATAGCGATGTTGCCACCGGTTTAGAGTAGAAGCGGCAACACCGCAAGGTCAAAAATATTTTTAAATTGTAGATCATGGTTGTTTATCGGTGTTGCCAAATTTTCAAAATTATCCGTTATTTGGTTCTCCATAAACGTCTAATACGCCATCCACCGTGGAACACCCTGTATATAGTAGCAAAATGCACTTATCAATAGGTAATACGTCAAAAACCATTGAGGAATATATTTTTGAAGTAAAATTATTTAAAAAAATTTGAATATAGGTACGAAATAATAGTATATTATGCACTAAGGTTGTAGAGTCTGTCATTATTGCCTTAGCACTAGTTTATTTGCGAGGGGCGGTAAGCCTCGCGAAATAAGGTGCGTAGGCAATAATGGACTTTACAACCATGGTGTATATACTATTTTTCCATTACTAGCCAAAATTAAGCCAAAAATAAAAAATAAACATTTTTCTTGTAAAAATCAAGTAGCACAGGAATGCAAATAAATCAAAAAGGATTAATGCCCGGTTCCACCAACCCGTCTTAAACTTAAGCTATGCTCAAATACAATCGTTGTTATGGTTATAACAATTGCATCTAAGTTTTTAAACACAGCTTTAAGTCGTGTTGGTGAAACCGGCCGTTAAAGTTACATACGTTGATAAACCACAACTGATTCACTAAACACTTGTGTGGCATATTTCACCTTCATATTCTGAAAATTATTTGGAGTAGTATGTAAATTAGTTGATTTAAGAGCCAATCGCAGCGGTTTAGATTTGTCTGACATGTAGAAATTTGTAATGTCTTTTTAAGATGCTTTTTTGTTATTAAAGATTATATCGTGTTTAATCAAGTTATTTTGCACTGACTTCAATAAATAGGGGACATCGAAGAAATAATAGATTTTCTTATTGTTTACGAGAAGGTATGGTTTTCCTGGTGATACATCTATTCTTTTAATTAGGTTTCGAAAATTTTACTACTGCCCTAACATTGGCACCGCATTGTAGTTGTAGCTTTTCTATGCAGTTTAATACTATCGACTTCAATTTGTCACCTTTACATATCGTAATTGTAAAGATGTAGCACAAGAGTTGTTTAAATTTTTATATATAACTCTAACCATGATCACGTAGCAGTTTGAGCTGGCAAAAAATTTAAAACCTACTTTAAAGTTAACATTTTGGGGCTCGTAAAAATAATTTTAGTGAAAATTGTTTGTATTTCTCTGTATATCTCCTGCTTCTTAGTGGTTTATTTTAAGTCCACTTGGGCTGTCACAATTTGTGCTCTGCTTTCGGGAAGTAATCGTTGGGAGATGTTAACTTCAATTGAAGTGCTTTCTTTTCACGTTGCAATTTAAGAATGTTCCTCCGTAATTTTCTTTACCTAAGAGTATTTGAGCTGCAAGCTTGAGTAGTTTTGGTATAGCTAGAGATGTTAACAGGCATTTATTTACATCGATTCTGAAAACACTTGTATAAAACATCTAAAAATTTCATTTATTGCTTCGCCAATATACCTTGCATCATTTGAATATTGGGTTTCAGAAATTGACACTTGTAATTCATTTAGGAATGGCAAGTGTTCGCCACATACTCGTTAAGTTTTTAGAGTCGACATTTTTATGCAACAGATCGGACCTTCCAGATTCTGTTAACCATTCAAAACACCTACAACACAATGTTTGTAATTTACTTAAAATTCTTCATGTAACTTAATTCGCCTGGTTAAATCTCCTTTCGGAAACCTGAAAAAACTGATTCTACCATCATATTTAATAAATAAATAAATTCAGGTTATGTATTTGCGGTTATGGGATGGGGGCGCGAATTTTAAACTAGTGGCATTTTTTTATTCAAATAATTTTATCGTGTTAGGTAATTTTAAGCAGCAAATACGTTAAAGATAATCTCCTGGATATACAAAACTTATGTTTCACTCGTTTTTGTTAAACAACTATTATTGGATTCTCAAAAATTTGAATTTGTCCATTATTAACCTAGGTCAACAATAGAAAAAATTATTAACCACTAATAGAGAAATTCAACTTCTCAGTTGGCTAGGAGACGCAATAATTGTCCACTTCACAGCTAGTAGTGGAAAAACTATTTTTTATTATACGCATCCCGTATGAACAAATTTTTAAGTCATTACAGAATAGTATATTTTTTAGTTATTATTTTATTACCAACTTTTATTAAATAAATTGTGTATGAAGTTAATAGCAGCTTTCGGCAGTATACTGTGCTTTCGGTAAGTATACGATGAAATAATTATTGCATATTATTCGACTTTAATCTAATTCCCGATAATTGATGCAATAAATAAGTTGGTAAATAATTGAATTGGTTTCTCCAGAAGCATTGTACCCTAGAGAAATAAAAAGTGTGACATCTGATTACATTCCTGCGAGATGTATTGGCAGATCTGAAACATTGTCTCATACATTGCGTGTTTCTAACAATTTATATGTATTTAAACAAATACTTGAGGAGGTGCGCAATTTATCATAATGTGCAAAGTAAATGCTTGCTTTACTCGCACGATTTAATAAGCTATAAAGTAGATAAATTTTTTTTCAAGGTTAAATTATAAAGACACCAACTCCTTGACAGAAATCTTCATTAACAAATTGTAAAACCACATTACTTCATTAGAAAAACATAAATTTATTTGAAATCTGATGTAGAAAACTTTGTATGTCAGTGTATTTCTTTAAATAAAATAACTAAGATAAACATATATCTAACAAAAAACTGGAATTCTCAAAAATACCTCTGTGATAGATATCTGATGGCCCATTGCATCAACACCATTTAAACTTAGAAATTCTTTAAAAAAATCGTTGCTATGGTATTAACAATAATTGTATCTAAGTTTTTAAAAACATCTTAAGTTTAAGTTTGTGTCGGTGCAACCGGCCATAAGTTATGCATTAACATTTTAATAAATTGAAAGAAAAGTATAAAACGTTCTTTATTCCGTAAAGTGAAGATAATGGGTGCATGCTCAAAGACAACCACTTAGTTTTGAAAGTCTGGAACTAAAAGCAATAACTTTTTTAGTTTTTGTTCACAGCATAGAAAAAAACTTTCTATAAAGGGGGTAGCTTTTTATTAATTGAAGCACTTTTTCATCAAGATTTAATTTTATTTGAATTTTTTATAAATTGTAACAACAATAAAATTTACCATTACAATAAATAATTTTTTAGCATTTATTTTAATTTTTTTTTAACAAATTGTAACTATAACAATAACACAGAAACTTAACAATTATAATATACATGTTTCACAAATCTTACATTCTAAATTTTTACAACAAATTGTAACTTGAACGATAACATATCATAACAATTAGAATAACGTTTATTTTACTATTAAATGGGTGTAACATTATTTATCTTGTACTTTATCTAAACCTAAATTGTCATTTTTGTTATTTATAATGTTTATTGCAATATTCTTGCAATTTGTAAAATTAAAGTTTGGATTATTAGACACATTTGTTGTAATTGTTTGTTCATTACACTCATTCGTTGATGTTATGGTTGATGTGCTTGGGGTTGGTCTCACTTCATTTAAAAGTTTATCAGCAACATTAATTCTATTAGTTAGTGAATTATTAATATAACCTTTGGTCGCTTGTGTGGATTTCCACCCACCGTGTCTTTTTTGAGTGGTAATGTCTGCACCGGCATCGACAGGCATTGTTGCAGAAGTGCCTCTGAAACAATGTCCAGTGTATTGTTCGGATTGGTTGCTATTTGCTTTGGCATATTGCCAAACTTGTTTAAACCAATAACTTGTTTTGTACAACGACCTTCTTGGTAATTGAGAGAACAAAATTTTGAGTTTCAGCATTTGCTGGTCGCAACGCCAAATATTTTTTAAAAATTGTGCAAAACTGGCCTGTTATAGTGAATTTTCTTTTTACATTGGTTTTGTATCAGAAACTCGTATTAAAAATGGCAGCTCCTAAATCCTGGATGTGGTCAACTCTAATTTGCTAGAGTTCAGTGCCTAGGCACGGCAACAATAAGGGCAACCTTGAAAGTTGACATATGTTATCAGTTTTAAATTTAAATTATCTTTCTTGCGAGATATACAGGGTGTTTAAATTGATGCAAAATATTTAACAGGGTAATTTTTCAGCAAGCAAAAATTAAGGGGCGACTTTCATATAAAGTTTTGTTCATAACCACTTTCCCCCAAGTTACAGCCCCTTAAAGTTAGGGCTTTTATTTAATATGTCCACTATGGAAGTTAGAAGAATGAAATTTGGCATACAATTGATGCTAATAAAGTGACATTTTTGGCTGGTTTTTATAACCCTGCAAAGTTTATACAAGGGGTCAAAAAATTAACCCTTATAATATTTGCCTCAGAACTTTTTAATGCCTCTACATTTTCCTACTTAGAAATTTTATTTAAAAGACGAATTCAAACTGCAACTTTTCATGTGTTCGTTATTTCTCGTTTGATCACAAAAAAAATAAAACATTACTCATTCCTTTTTCGCATACATTCAGAGGGGTTATCGTTTGTTTAAAAAAATGAAGTAGGCCGGTGTCAAATGATGTCATAATGACAAATATTTGTCTAGGTTTATTGTCCTAGTTTTCTTCATTTTTTAAACTTTCGAGAACTGAAATCAATTACATAAATAAAATAGCTAGCTATACAAACGCAGAAATGGCAGATATGCATTTCGTATATGGCCGTGCTAATGGAAATGGATTAAGAACTCAGAGGCTTTACGCTGAATTATATCCACAACGAACATTACCCCATCATAGTTTATTCGCGCGTATTCATCAACGTCTTCGAAAAGAAGGAAACTTTTCAAGAAGTACTTTCGATTGCAGACGTCCTCGAGAGGTAAGAACTGTAGCACTAGAAGAGGCTGTTCTTAATTTAATAGAAGAATCGCCCGAAACAAGTACGAGAAAAATTTCCCAACAGTTAAATGTGAGTAATTCCATTATTTAAAATTTTGAAAGAACAAATGTTATATCCCTACCATATCCAACGAGTTCAAGCGCTCTTACCTAGAGATTTTCTACCCCGTTTAATATTTTGTCAATGGATGCTTCAAATGATCATACAAGTTCCGCAATTCCTATGTCGTATTTTGTTTACTGATGAGGCAAACTTTTCTCGAGAATCTATCTGAAATTTCTATAATAATCACATATGGGCCGAACCACACGAAATTGTTGAATCTAATTTGCAACACCAACTTTCATTAAATGTGTGGCTTGGTGTCATTGATGATTATTTAATTGGACCATATTTTCTACCAATAAGATTAAATGGAAACGAATACAGCGAAGAAGTGTTGCCTACTCTTCTTGAAGATGTTCCTCTACAAATTAGGTAAGAACTATGGTTCATGCATGATGGCGCTCCTGTCCATTTTAGTGTTATCGTTGGATAGGGCGAGGAGGCCCTCAGAACTGGCCTGCCCGATCTCCAGAATTGAATCCGTTGATTTTTGCATTTGGGGTTTTCTTAAAACGCTAGTTTATTCAACTCCGTTGAAGATACCAATGATTTAAGGGATCGTGTCATCGCATCATGTGAGACTATTAGAAATACCCCCGGATTATTTCAAATCATACGGAATTTAACGAGACGAAGAGTAAAAGCGTGCGTTTTATCTGAGGGGCGTCATTTTCAATATTTATTGTGAATTTTGTTATTAATATTTTGTTACCATTGTTAATTAGTTTGTTTTTGTTGTTTGTTAGTAATTACTAGTACAATAATTATTATTTAATTTATTATTCTGATATTTCCTAATTTACAACATTTTTGACTAAATAAAAATGCCATTATTTAGTTCTGCAGACTGTTTTAAGTACTTACAAAACTCTCCAAAAAACCAGGACAATAAAACTGTTTATCATTATGACATCATTTGACACCGGCCTACTTCATTTTTAAACAAACGATAACCCCTCTGAATGTATGTCAAAAAAAGAATGAGTAATGTTTTATTTTTGTGATCAAACTAAGAATTTTACGAGAAATAGCAAAGACATAAAAAGTTGCAGTTTGAATCCGTCTTTTAAATAAAATTTTTAAGTAAGAAAATGAAGACGCATTAAAAAGTTCTGAGGCAAAATATTATAAGGGTTAATTTTTTCACCCCTTGTATAAATTTTGCAGGGTTACAAAACCGCCAAAAATGTCACTTTATTAGCATCAATTATCTGCTAAATTTCATTCTTCTAACTTCTTCCATAGTGGACATATTAAATAAAAACTGTTTTTCCCTAACTTTAAGGGGCTGTAACTTAGAGGGAAAGTGGTTTTCAACAAAACTTTATATAAAGTCCCCCTAATTTTTGCTGAAAAATTACTCTGTTGAATATTTCGCATCAATTTAGAAACACCCTGTATATTACCTGGTGCTTCATTAATAAATTTATTAATCTCTTTCTCTATTTAATGTTTTTGATTTCTTTGCCCGAAACCTATCAGACTGTCTTTATAAAAAGGTTCTTAATTTATTATAATTTGTCAAATGAATATTATGTTTAATATTAACTGTTGCTCGTAGCATTGAATATATTTTCTATAAAATTGATGGTTTCATTAACGTAGAAACTAACTAAAATAAGCTACCACAACGTTTTCAGAGAAAGACTTTCCTATCGTATCTCTTGCTATTTCTATAATTTCACTCATCTTCACAGCGCTTGCAAAAGAATTCACAAGAATTTTAAATTATTTATTTGTGGAGGATTTCTGCACTTTTAGCGTTTTTTAGCACGATTCAAAGACAACTGCCCTTGGCGTCGTTTTGGCACACCTATTTATAATTTTCGGAACAGCTTACTTTGATAATTTCAAATTTTTTTCTTCCGCGCTAGAAAAATGATCGTTTTTTTGAGCGCCATCTCTTGATCAAATCTCTGAACTTTCAGTATATGTCTTTTTTGTAGTTCCTTTTGATCTTCTATTCAATTTTCTTCTTGTTAATTTAAATCTTCGTAGCCTATTACTCATTTCTCCTATGGCTTTTCTTATACAGTCGTTGCGCCTCAAAGAATTTTGTTATGAAATTTTCTTTCATGCAACCGCCATACTTCAAATTAATTTAACTCTCAATTCGCGAATTCACGGATTGTTATTGTTACTTCCACATATTCTTATGCTGTATCTGCATTTAAATCACAGTTTATCTTCCCTTTCCCTAAACATCTTGTCTTCCTTTTGAACTTTTCTCTTTGATTTTGGCTTTATTCAAATTTTACATAATTTGTTGACTTATACCTAATTATTTACAGAGATGATTATGAAATCAAATTCAGGAGCGTCTACTTAGTCAATTTATGCCTCAGTTTACCTTTATTATGAGCAAGAATTATGAAATGTAAGATATCTCCAAAATTCATTCGTCGACCAATAATGACATTTAAAACTGCTTCTGGCCAGGATTTTGTGGCTGTGATTTTTATTTAATGGATCAAGCATGGGTCTGGGAGATTATATAAGATAGCAATAATATCTAACAGAAAATAACTCTGTCACACCTATCTAACTTAAGGCATAAACATTTAAAAAAATTTAAATAAATAATAACAACGAACAATATATGTATTCTGTAAAATGAAAGAAATCCACCATTTAAATTTTGAAAGTCTGCAATCAAAGGTAAGGGTAATACTTTTTGATTAGGATGTCTATATTTAACCTTAGTGTCCAGCTTTCAGTGACGTATTAAGCGCAAATACTTGCAGTACACGGGGGCCCGTGAGCTCAGAGGGGCTTCAGTTAAGACTTACATAATGAAGAAATTAGTGATATACTTAATTAAACATCACCACCCTTGTCGCTAATTGTTGAAGCATCACATTTTATAGATGCTTTATCGTAACACCAATATCTACGGCCCTTATAAAAATACCCCAAGAATAATTTTTGACTGTTTGGTTGTGTCTCAATAAGCAAGGCCAATTTAGGTTCCTGATGACTAATTAAAAAAAACATTTTTCATATAGGAATAGAAGCCAAATTTTTCAACTTGAACAGGGACCTTTCATGGGCTAGTTATGTTGCTGCCAGCTTTGAATGTTGTGCAACTCACATGCTCTTTCGAAAGTCCTACGACTAATATATACGGATTAAGATAATTACTAGTAAAGTTTGTTTAATTGTTACCTCTGCTAATGAGTTTTCTGGGCTTATTTCATTATCCTTTCATTTATGACAAATTGTCTTTTGAAGATTTTTAATACTAGAAGGCTTGTTTTGATAGAGTCACCTATTCCTACCAAATAGTTACAAACAATATCTCGGGGTATAACGATACCTTGTGGTGCAGCTTGTTTAATGTTGAGTTTATTATCACTTTAAAATTTATACCTTTTGAAGATAAGTTATAAATGAGTGATGTACTTAATTAAACGTTACCACCCTTGTCGCTAATTGTAGAACCGTCACATTTAGATGCTATCGTAACTCCAATATCTACAGCCCTTGTTACAATGTGGAATGAAATTATAAGAATAATTTTTGACTGTTGAGTTTTGTCTTAATAAGCAAAGTCAATTTAGGTTCTTAATGACTTATCTAAAAAAACTTTTTTTATTTTTAACCACAACGTAAGCAATAAGGTTAAACTTTTCGACTTACGAATGATAACGAAGAACTTATTAAATACTTAGTTGAACACTCTCTGTTCATAAATGTTACAGGTTTATTGTTCATAGTATTAGTAAGTTTTTAACGTCTATCATATGGGAACGTATTCATTCACAATATAGATTTCGATACTTTCATCATTGAATGAAGAACTGGCAATGACTAAAATTATTTTGTAATTTTATAGGAATAATAAACTATGATCATTGTATTTTTTAATTGATTCGAATCCCTCTTATATATAAGTACCATGTGACAGCTGACACAATAATTTCAAACAACAATATTTGGAGGTTAATTTTTTGGAAGTTAATTTTACGTTTATATGATCTAAACATGAGTTATAGTAAAACTTAAAAATTAAATTGTGTTATTTATAACCGGTTTTACTTCAATAGACTATCGTCAATTAACTATTTTGTAAAAATTATCACCAAACGCAAAGTTATGTTAACAGCCAAGAGATGGTCGTACCTGTGCTCATTCCATAACAAGAGCAAGAATATTCTCGCCCGGTGCTGTAGAATTTCCGCAATTAAAATTAAAAATTGATCCAGAATGTTACTATTCTTGAATCGGAGTAGAAAAAGTATATACCGTATGTCCCGGAAAGTCTGAAGTATTCTGTTAACATGGAGAATTTGAAAAGTCCGATTTATATGTCCCCAAAGTGTTTTTAGGATATTTTCACTATCAGAACACTTAACAATGTGTACTAGAAAACGCTTTCCGTAATAATTCTAAGGTTTAACCAAAATATTAAAAATATTTCAAAAATATTTAATAATATTTTAAAAGTAAGTACGAGTTCAAATCCCAGTCCTTTTTCATTTTTTTTAGTTGTATTATTATTTTAAGAGACCAGCGTCTAACTTTTATCGGTAAAAAGGCATAAGTTACTTGAAAATGGATTTATTAGAATATTATTCAATTAGTTAGTTTTTGTATATTGTAAATCAAATACGGTAAACGGTAAAATAACGTGAGTCCCTTCTGAGCATGAGTAATGCATGTATAATGACGTATGTGCATGTGCAGAAGGGAATCACATGCCTTAAACATTTACTGTATTTGTTTTTACATATCCAAAAACTCCATATTATTTAACTAAATGTATTATTATATATGTGAATATTTTAATGAACCCATTGCCAGTTCTAGTAAAAAATTAAAACTTATGCCTCTTTGTTAATAGGAATTAAACAATGTTCTTTTAAAATAATAATACAACTAAAAAGAAAATCGGACTAGGATTTGAACCTTCGTACTTTTGAAATATTTTAAATATGTTTTGAAATATGGGTTTTGATAGTGGAAGTATCCTAAACACAATTTGGGAACATATAAATCGGACTTTTGAAATTCCTCATGTTAAACATCAGATTTTCCGGGACACAGGGTATGTTTCGGCATACAACTTTTATAAACTTTTTTCTTCTACAATCGTGCGTAAAGTAATACTTCAGGCGAACTAGTTAATTTGTAAAGTATCAAAGTCTAGAGCTTAAAAAGTAAAATGTATTTTGGGTTGCGTGTATGCCATAACCTTATTTTTTATTAATTATATTTGCTATCCTTTGACGTTTTGACTGTTATTACACATACATTGCCATCGACACGAGGGTGTAAGCTGATGACTCTTGCCAGCGGCGACACATAATGAGGAGCGTTGAGTTCGGACATCAAAACCATATCACCAACTTTTAATTGCTTTTCGTTATTTTTCTGCCATTTAAGACGTCGTTGTATTTCAGGGATGACTTCACGTGACCATCGTTTCCAGAAGTTAATCAGCAATTGCCGGCGTTGAATAGAGTGTATTATTCCTTCTGCGAGTTCCATTTAATGGATCGGCAGGTACAGCACTGAAAGAAGATTCAAGCAAGAAATGGTAAGAAGTCAAAGGGTTATAATAGTTTGGATCACTTGACATTGGAGATAGCGGACGGAAGTTTAATACCGATTCAATCTGCTTTAATAAAGTATACAAATTTTCATAATCTAAATTTGAATATTTTAATATCTTAAATAGATGGGTTTTTGTTGATTTAATATTGGATTTCCAGATGCCTCCGAAATGAGGCGAATAAGGAGGAATGAAATACCAATTGATTTCTTTACTTGTAAAAAAACAACCAGCTTTGATTGCACTAGAGAATTAAAAAAAAAGTTGTTTCAACTCGTCAGCAGCTGAAACGAAATTATTACCGTTATCGCTAAACATTGTGTTTGATTTGCCCCGTCTAGCAATAAAAGCTTGAGAAGAAAGACTAGTTATTACCTCTAAGTGTATTGCACGAGTAGGCATGCAAACAAAAAGGGCGATGTAAGCTTTTAGATATTTAGGATTTCGAGTATATCTATCTTTGATGTTTATAGGACCGGTAAAATTGACTCCCGTATTGTAGAAACATGGCTGATATTGAAAAATTCTAGCCTTTGGTAAATCTCCCATTTTATGTTCTGAGAATTTGGGTCTAAATCAAAAACAATCCAAGCAATTTCTTACGATCTGTCGGCAATACGATCTCCCGGACAAAGGCCAAAATTTCTCTCTGACAACTGTCAATAGTTGGTTTGCACCACAATGCAAATAAGACCTACTAATTTTGTAAAATTATGACCTTTTGGTAATAAAAGCGGGTGCGTTTTATCAAAACATAAATTAGAACGACGAATTCGACCTCCAACTCGGATCAATTAATTCTTAACAGAAGTTGATCGTAAAGCAAAATGAAGCATTTTTAGTTAATTTGACAAGCACATTTAACGTATTGTTTAGTTCTTGAAGTCATAAATTTGTCAAAGCCCTATTTTCAAAATTAATTTGGCAATTTTTAAGAAACGTATAATATAAGCAGTAACTCGTTGAAGCTTAGTTAAAGTTGAATACCTATTTAGCAGTTCTTCAGCAAAATGATTTATTTCGTTTGTTACTAGAACCGTGCAATTATTTTTAACTTTAAGTAATTCGTAATCGAATGTATTTGGGGATTGGTTGCATCGAAATTGATTTTTGTAGAAATGATGGACCGTTATACCAAAATATTTGTTGATGTAATTTCTCTAAAAATGATCCCATTGTTATTAAATCAGCGGGATTTTCTTCGCTCTTAAAACTTAAAGTTTTTCAGATTCAGAACAATCATTGAAAATCCTGATATGAAGTCGTCCATTTAAAAATCGTTAAGAATTTTTAATGCAGCTTCATTTAAAATGGATAAATTGTCAACACCCAATTGCTTTAGACATCCCGTCCTAAAAAAAACAAACTGGTCAATCCATAAGTTACAGTGTTTAGCTGTAGGATTTTTAATTTCAATGTTGGATCGTCCCGCCACAAAATGCATTAATGTTTTTGTTGTTCAGGGGTTAACCAAATCTGACGATACATTTTTTCACAATCTGCAGTAATAGCTACTGTGAATTTACGAAAATTTAGTAGTATTGAAAACAAATTTCTTTGAACAACCGGGTCAACCAGTTGGTAACTGTTTAATAAAATCCTAAAATCAAGTTTAAAACTACGGTCAAATACAACCCTTAATTTTGTTTTCAGAGAGCTAGGTTTTATAACTTTATGATGAGGTAAAAATTATAATAAGTGATATCTTTTAATGAAAGTTCCGTAAGATGTCCCAATTGCTTATACTTGTTAATAAATTCAGAATAAACTTTTTTAATCTCTTGATTACGTGCTAATCGTCTTTCAAGATTTTGAAAACGTTTCAAAGCTGTGAAATACTAATTTCCTATTTTTTAATAGAAGAATTAAACGGTATGGAAACTACAAATTTGCCATCATCTAAACGTTAAAATGTTTGAATAAAATTATCTTCACAAGTTTGCTCACTTTTGGACAAAAGCGACGTCTTGTTTTTGGGTTTTACATCTTCTAATCGCCAAAAATGTTGTAAATCAAATTCTAAATTTGATGTGGATATACAGCAATTGGTTACAGAAATATTACGTGAGTTAAGGAACGACGAGTCAATGTTTAATTTACCAGTTACAATATAACCTAGTTTTGTACTTTGTAATATAGGAGAATTAATCCCTAATGAGATGGAGGAATTACAAGTAGATGTTTATTAAACGAAATAATCGGAATTGGTACAGTAATATTTTCCGTAATCAAGCAGTTTAACGGAATAGATTTGTTTGCTGATTGATGGAAATTACTTTGGAATTAATGTTTTTAGTTTTTGAAGCAACCTAGCGGTTACGATGCTATGAATTGAACCGCTTTCCAATAAGCAACGTACAGAATGAAAATGACCTTCAAAATCTTTTACAAGTACTTCTGCAGTAGAAAGAAGAATCAAATGTTTAGAAGAATTACAATAACATGGTAATGAAGCATTAGAAATGGAACTAGTATTTTGAGCATCACTTGTTACCGTATTTTCGGTCGTTGAAAAAATATGCGATCCACTGTTATTAACGTGAAGCAAACTATGATGAAACCCTTTACAAACTAAACATCTAAATCTTGACGAACATCTTCAGTAGTGTACCTAAGAGATTTAGCCATTACTTTCAATTGCGACAATTAGAGTTCAAGTACAGCAAGTACTTAACCCTTTCCACCACCAGGATTTCCACCACCACTACACGTGCATGTGCTTTCAAGATGGTGATATTGAGACTTTGCCTTCTATGATGGTTTTGATTGCGTAATAATACGTAATTGCCGCCCCCCTGTGGGGTGGTGATGTTAAGAGACAGATATCTGATTTGTAATTATAATTCAGGGGAAGGTGTAATTCAGCTTAGTTAATATGGTCGACGGCTTGCCTTATATGTAAGATGATGGATAATTATGCCGTCGCCACCCCTCATCGTCGCATGTAAGATGGTGGATGTTATTGCAGTCAGTGGTTGTATGTGATCGTACTTATGATTGATGGTTTGCTTATCAATTACCGACCATAATAATAACAATAACTATCACCCTCTGCGCATCCGCCGGTGCTATGATATCAACTATGTAATTGGATTTAATTATCGATAATGAATAATTAGCGAATGGTCCGTAAACGATAGTGCGCGTGTGAATACAGACGGGTTGAGGAAACTGGTGTTATGGTTAATCAGGTTTTATCATGTTTAGACAGGCAACTGTATGCTTTTCTATCGTATTTTATCTCTCTCACTGTTTGAAAGTGCAGGTGTTTTCTAATTATACAGGGTGTTTCAGAATAAAATGCTGATCCTTAAGGGTGTCAATCCTTACGCGATTTTAAGAAGAAAAGTTCAAATAAACATATGTTCTAAACCTCTTAACTTTTGATCTACAAGGTGATCAAGTTTTACGAAAAAAAAACGTTTTTTTATCATAACTTTAATATCTTTCTAGATATTTTAATAAAATTTGGCATATGCCTTCTAAGCTACAACAGCTATTTTTGATTTAGAAATTTTTATTTTTTTTATTCAGTGGTTATTTAATGTTAGTTCTTTTATTTTAATGTTAAAATTATTATGTATTAAATAACCAATAATGATTTGCCAAATCTTTTTTTACGCGAAAATATATCTATAAAGATATTAAAGTTATGATAAAAACGTTTTTTTTCTTAAAACTTGAACACCTTGTAGATCAAAAGTTAAGAGGTTTAGGACATATGTTTATTTGAACTTTTCTTCTTAAAATCGCGTAAGGATTGACAGCCTTAAGGATCAGCATCTTATTCTGAAACACCCTGTATATGCATAAAATGTAAATTTTGTCTCATCCCTACGACTGAATAAATCAGGGAGGGTATTAGTTTCAATCGAGCTTTCGTCGAGGCAATTTCGATCGTTCTCCGTGTTATGAATGATAAAATAAGTAGTGATATAAAAAATTTTATTCAACGCTCGAAATCGCGTTCTATTCCATTAAATTTGGATTCTGTGTCTACGACAATAGGATGTTGTGGTGGTGGTGTTGAACCTGAAAAAAAAAATCGATGGATGCATCAAACACTAGGGGCTTGCTGCAAAATGTGTCGCTGGATTCGATGTTTTTGTCTTCTTCATCGAAGTCTTTTGCTACAGAGTATAACCTGCCCAACGAGTCCCGTCTTCTAAATTTCAACAACGCTTCGAACGAGAAGCTGGTGAACTTGACATGCTACAAGCTAGACTACGATGACGAAGGAAAATGTATAGAAGTCGGGTACAGTACTTATCTGCAGCTTACACCTGTAATTAGAATTTGGAACAGTCCTGAGTATAATGGTGTATGTAGCGCTAGCGGTCCGTACAACGTGCATTACAACGATCGAGAAAAAAACAATGTGCTGCTGACCGTCGATGAATGGAAGACGCTAATGGGGCTCCATCATCATCTGATGAATGACTTTTTGGCAACACGGTTGGCGAGGAGTTTAGGCAAGAGTTTGTAGACGTTAACGATGGACCCATTGAATGTATAAGTAAAACTTCGGACATATCTCGTGATGTAAAAATTGTCTACACCACGGAATATCACCCCGATTTAGTAGGTTGGAGTGCGGGTAGTGATAATGGTTTTGTAAATACAACCACTTTAACGCGTTCAAAAAACTAATAAAGTTACCCGAAAAAGCGTTAACTGATATCGATTTGCGAAAGTTTGCTAGAAATGCTCCATACTTTAGAGATGTATTTATGCGTGATAATTTGCCAAAAGATGGGCCCACTGTGAACAAATCTGCAATTGTAAACCTAGATAGCGTTCGAGGACCAGGAACGCAATGGGTGTTTTATAAGAAACGAGGATCGCAAGTATGGTATTATGATAGCTTTGACGATGTAAAACCACCATCTGAATTAGTCAAGTACTTTCGGGGATGCGAGATCTACTACAACTATAAAAGAGACCAAGAGTTTGATAGTGTAATTTGTGGTCATTTATGTCTTAAATTTCTACATTCATAAACTGTATACAAATTTTGTATAAATAAATAAAATATCTATACGACTGTATTATTAATCAGTCACAATGTCGATAACATTCAATTTGGAGGGCGGGGGTAATACGGCGTCGTACGATTTTTATCCGCCGATTGAATTAAATGAAAAATACAATCATGTGATCGGTCTGGTCGGATTTTTTTGTTGGAATTCTATTTGAAATATTCACGACGGCAACGATAAATTATACTATATAGATAACGATACAGCTAAACAATCTGCTAAAGTCTTTCATATCCCGCACGGATCGTACGAATAGATGAAGTTAACGATTATTTAACAAAACTATTGGTTGCTGACTATTGCACAAAAAACAAAATTAGCAAAGAAGAGGGGGCATTGGATGACTCCTCTATATTTTAACTGAGGGCAAACAATAAAACTCTGAAATGCGAACTTCAGAGTGTTTATGCAATTGACTTTACTCAACCGGAAAATATCGGTCGTATGCTTGGTTTTGAGTCCGAAATACTCTCTAAAGGTATTAGTCATAAATCTAGCTTAGATATCCAAATAATAAAACACACCAACATACACGTCGAGTGTAATATTATAAAAGGAGCGCACTGAAACGGGAGAATTGCAAAGACCTTATACGAAATGGACATTTCAGTACCACCAGGATATCGTTTGGATAAAATACCCAATTGGAGTTAAACGCCCGCATTGTAGACAATATTAGCATCAAATTGGTCAATCAAAAAAGTGAACCGATAGATTTTGGCGGCGACGAGCCTTTCACGGTGAGATTGGAATTGAAAAAAGAATTATGGGTTTAAAATTTAGTAAAAACACTTTTTCCGTTGTAAACTGTGGTAGTCAGATTTGTGGTGGTAATAAAAAAACACCGATTTCTATAAAAACCAAATCAATCGTTGGAAGATTCATTAATACAGCAACACATCATCACAGGCATCTTGCGCATTATCGAGTAAAAAGAAGAAGAAGAAAAATAAGAGCGATAACAATCACTTGACTGCGAGAGAGAAACTTTTCTTAAAATCAATCGGTGTTAAAGTGAAACAATAGGCGAAAAAAAGAAAAAAAAGATGAGCGAACAATTAAATATTTTCGGTGAAGCCCATTTCGATGATTCAATCGTTAGATCTGATATTCATACATACTTGCCTTATGGGTTCAACAGTTATGCTCCATCAAATGAAATCAGAATTGTAATTCAAAGACAGGATTTGATTACTGCCACCCACGATAGTTTTCTATACATCGAAGGTTATATTACGCGCAAGCAATCAGACGCCGCAAAATCGTATGATTTAACAAATAATTTTGCCTGTTTCTTATTTGAAGAGATTCGATATGAATTGGGTGGACATCACGTGGATGTTAGCAGAAATCCAGATATCGGCTCGGCAATGAAGGGCTATGCATCGTATGGCGCCGCCGACAAGAAAGCGTTGGCTCACATTGGATGATCTCCTTTGAACGAGAACACTCTACAAGTGCAATTCAGCGCAAACGATGCAGATTTGGTTAAAAAATTTGGTTTTTGTTTGCCTCTGAAGCATGTATTCGGATTTGCTGAACACTATAGACAGGTTATCGTGAATATGAAGCAGTAGCTTGTTCTGATCAGATCGAGAACTGATTTGGATTGTTATTATGGAGAGGCTGATGCGACCATAACGTTATCGAAAATTCAATGGAAAGTGCCGCACTTAACGCTCAGCGATAGAACAAAGATGAAACTATTCGAGAAGATTAATAGAAACCCTGTAATCACCATGCCGTTTCGCCAATGGGAATATCCTGCTTTAAAGCAGGTTAAAACTGATACATGGCCGATAAAGACGTCTTTGCAATTAGAGAAACCTCGATGGGTTTTGTGGCTCTTCAGAAAAACCAAAGGAGGCGTTCAAAAAATGGTAAAGTGAGCGTTTTTGACAGTGGCAATGTTACAGATATTAGATTACATCTTAATTTTGAGAGATATCCGTATGAAGCCATGAATTTGGATTTCGGCACAAATAAGTATGCATTGGCGCATAGGAATTACATTAACTTTCAACGAGACTATTATGACCGAAATGAATGCAATATTAGCGAAGGATGTGCCGGTTCGAATGTTACATCAACAATCTGCATAAATAATAAACGGTATTTTTAACTGATTCGCAAAATTTTAAATACAATAGTTTTACCATGCTAGGGTAATATCACCTTACACTTATTTAAATTGATACAATCTTTATCATGATCTGCTAATTGCTTTTCTGATGAACAGTAATTTAAACATCTATTACAGATGTAAATTTTGTTGTGACTCTTAATAAGTTGTGATTTTACCAAGCACGATAAATTACGAATCAGACAAAAATGATACTTAACAGTGTGCTTACCCCTTTCGTAGACAGACTTCAATCGATCACTTATATAATTAGAAACACCGACATCTTCGACACATTCCATTATTGACGTGGTGATGTTTAGTTTCAGACGTAGAATAAGTGGGAGATGTTATATATCGACCATTTTTCTTTAAACTCAAGATATACACATTTATTGAAATATTGTTTTGACGCTCAAACTTTGGAATTTGATGTTGTAACACTGTCGGCTCGGGTAGCTCTTTGTCGGAGAAATTAGGTTCGCCTATTTGGTATAAAAATTTATTGTTCTAACTACAAAATAAATTTAAAATTAATTTAAATAAATAAACAGTTTTGTCTCTAGTTGAATGCGGCCTAACAGTAGCGACGGTTCGTCGCTGATCGATAGGTGCTGCCAGAAGTCGGGGTTGTTGGTTTCTGACTCGGGCTTAAGCGACGTTGTGTTGCCGTTCGGCGTGGCCTCGGTTTCACAATCGGTCCCTACTTGAGTGTAGACGACAATATGGCGGGCGCTGTAATAAACAGATTACCTCGTTCGGCTTATTTTATTAATTTAGTGAACTACGGAGAAATTAATGAACGGGTAAATATGAAAGTATATTTGGGTTTAACATCAATAATTTCTTTAAATGATTGTAGGTAACACAAACGCTTTTTATTATTTATTACAATCGTACGATGATCGGCAGGGAACAATTATTACAGGTATTCACACGCGTTGTCGTTAATCCCTAGCGGGCAAATGACGGTTTAATTGTGAACAAATATAATTACGGTAGCTCGGTGAGTTTTATAGCGAATTGCATACGGAATTTTTATTTGTGGTTTTAAAGGAATGCAGCGGCGGTCCGCGGGATGGGCACCCCACGTACTGGCAACTGAACTACGGGACGCAGTTGTCTCGCGGAAAAATACTCTCCACGTTTTAGCTGCGAGGATGGTTTCCAACTTTCCCGCAGAATAGGTACTCTACGTTCCAGTTGCCTTTTTGGGGCAGTGTGAGGTTTTGATCCTTTTTCGCTGAATGTTAACTCTACGTACTCAGATCAAGCGGGGTTGGAGTGTGTAGATTTCGCTGAAAGACAACTCTCTACGTTCTCTACACTCTATGATCGGTTTGCAGGTAAGGGAAAATACAACTCTGATACTTCACGGTATTGTTTTAGCTGAGATCCCGCTGGGGTGGAACCCCTACGTTCACGTCGGCTGACACGGCGGAATAAAAGAAAGAAAAATCAAACGAAACTAAAATGAACGGATAATAAAAATAAAAGGAATTCGAAAAAATAAATGAAAATCAACACGGTTCTTTTTGAGCGTCGGCGGAAAATGCGTATGTTGTTCTCACAACCATACACCGGACGGAGTTGTTCCGCGATCAGGGGATTCGCGCTTTTATACCCTGTACCTATCACGTCGTGACGTCAAAGGGAATTTTGTTTGTCGTTAACTTTATCGCCCAGCATGTACCAAATGATAGCGGCAATCGGCGGTGTTACGGATTTTCCTGTGTAAAATTTTCTATATTTTAAGTTGTTAAAATTATTTATCAGAAAATCTATTAAAATTGGCGGTATTCTTACACATGTCCCTCCCTTCGGGAATACTGAGACCAGGGGTTGGTGGGTACTAGAGATGCCATTTGATGTTCAAGTGCATCCTCATCGTGGGTCTCTTTATTATATATCCTTGCCCCAGCCCCTTCTTCTTCAGTCAGCCTGGTATTGGACACGTTGTCTCCACCACTTTCAAATCTTTCACGTGGACTCGTTGACTTTTCTTCCGTGAGTGGGGCGTTCGAATTTCGACAACGACGGGAGAATGCACCCTATGTATGATGAACGGACCGCTGTACTTAGGGTTTAACTTTGCCATAATTCCCTTGGACGCATCCGAGAGGGAGATTTCTTTCTTGTAGACGAGGTCTCCTTTCTGAGGCACCCACTTCCGGCGGCGGAGGTTGTAAAATGGCGTTGATCTTCGAAAGCGGTGACTAAGTTCTCTCGGGCTAGTTGTTGGAGCTCTCTACGCGACTTACCTGTTGGAAACGTTCGGTAGGCTGGAGCGGGTCAACGGATTCGTCGGACGGTGGGCGGTATAACGCATTCGGGGCGGTCAGCTCTCGACCCAGAGTTAACATGGCCGGCGTGAATCCGGTGGACCGATGCTCTACTGAGTTAATTGCAAACGCAATTTCAGGAAGGTGGATGTCCCAATGGCGGTGGTCTTCGGTGGTGAACTGAGCAACCATGGTTCCAATCACTTTATTTGTTCTTTCAACGGGATTGGCCTGGGGTGTGTACGGTGGCGTCGGACGGTGCGTAATGCCATATTCGTTTAAAGTGTCTAAAAATATTTTACTAGTATATTGCGGGCCGTTGTCGGTGATTAGAAACTTTGGCGACCCAAACCGAAAAATCACATTTTCTCTCAAGGCCTGCCTCAAGTGCTGAGCGGTGGCGGTACGTAAGGGCTTGATCTCTACCCACTTTGTGAAACGGTCCTGAAAACCAATATATAACGGTTACCTTTCAAGGAACGCGGGAACGGTCCAATCAGGTCGGAACTGACGACTTCACCCGGGTGATTCACTTTCCTAAAGTACATTTCTCCGGCGGGTTTCTGGGTTGAATGTTTATAACTGAGGCATGAAGGACATTTTCTTACGTATCGAAGAACATCTCGAGTAATTCCAGGCCAATAATATTTCTGAAAGATCCTCGAAATGGTTTTCGCCACTCCGAGATGGCCGGCTTCCGGGACGCCGTGGCATTCCTTTAACACCTTGCCTCTGAGGTTCTTCGGTACACACAGCCTCCACGGATTACGGAGACCTTCAGCGGTGACGGGGGACGAATCCGGAAAAGAACGGTGGACATCTGTTCCAGACACCTTATAATCGGGGTATGCCTCGGGGTTCTCAATTATCCGGGCACGAAGACGGTCTAGCCAGGTACAGGTACCAAGACCATCGGAGTTTGTCAAGGGTGCAAGATTGGCGGCCAGGGCAGTTCCTTCATAGCGCCGAGAAAGGGCGTCAGCTACATAATTAAGGGCTCCTTTACGATATACGACCTCAAAATCGTACTGTTGTAGTTCTAATATCCATCTTGCTAGTCGAGCGGTCGGCTTCTCCATAGTCCGCAGCCATTTTAGGCTGCGGTGATCACTAATGACGGTGAAATGGTAACCTTCTAAATATCCTTTTAACTTGCAGACGCTCCAGACCACAGCGAGGCATTCAAGTTCAATGGCCGAATAATTTCTTTCGGCAGTGTTCAGTGAGCGACTAATATATGCTATTACCTTTTCTTGTCCCTCTTGTACCTGTGTAAGGACAGCCCCTAGTCCGGTGGTGCTGGCGTCTGTTTGTAAAACGAACGGCACTGTAAAATCCGGACAGGTCAAAATTGGAGCCGAGGTAAGCGCATCTTTTAATTTTCGGAATGCAGTATCTTCTTGGTTAGACCAAACATACTTTTGATTCTTTTTCAGAAGGTTAGTAAGCGGATGTGTAACCTGCGAAAATTGTGGAATAAACTTACGATACCAGGAGGCCATCCCCAGGAATCGACGAAGCTGTCGGACATTTTGGGAGGTTCCATTTGTTCAATCGCTTCCACTTTTTCCGGGTCTGGCTGTATTCCTTGTTCGGATACTAGATGTCCCAGATATTTTAATTCCGGGACGCAGAACACACATTTTCCGGGTTTAGCTGTAACCCGGCTTGACGGAGACGGTTGAATACTTCTTGTAAGTTATGGATGTGTTCTTCAAATGTTTTACCAATTATGATGATATCATCTAGGTATACGAAAGCCCGCTCGTCTAACTCGGGACCAATAATTTGGTCTAGGAGGCGTTGGAACGTCGCCGGAGCGGAGTGTAGACCAAACGGCATGACCTTAAATTGGTAAAGTCCTTTACCGGGAGCCGTGAAAGCGGTTATGGGGCGGCTTGCTTCGGAAAGCGGAACCTGCCAGTACCCCGTTTTAAGTCCAGGGTACTAATGAAGCGGGCAGCTCTCAGTTTATCTAAAATTCCTTGGATGAACGGAATTGGGTATGCGTCCTTGATGCTGGCCTCATTAACTTGGCGGTAATCCACACAAAACCGGTGTTCTCCGGACGGCTTCTTCACCAGGACTACGGGTGACGACCACGGGCTGTGAGATTCTTCTATGACGCCGTCAGCCAGCATCTGGTCAACTTCAGTGCTAATGACTTGTTGCATCGCGGGATTGCGAGGATAGTAGCGTTGTTTTCGGGGCTCTACGTCTGATTTCAACTTGACCTCGTGAGTTATTAGGTGAGTTAATCCGGGAGAGTCCTTAAATTTCGGCAGTTCCTGTTCTAGAAACGTCTGCAGTCGGGCCATCTGATCTTTTCGGGGCTTTGGATGCCAGCGATCCCAGGATTGTATCTTGGAGACAAATTTATTTCTTCGCCGCCAAATACTAAGTGGTTTTGTTTCAAATCTAGGACAGCTTGTTGATTTTGTAAAAATCTAAACCTAAAATCATATCAGTTGTTAAATTTGGCAAATAATACGCTGTAATTTCAAGTTGTCGATTATTTGCTTGAACGGGAAAAAAAATATGCCTTTTGTACGGGTGGCGGATCCGTCGGGAGTCGTACTTCTTCTGAGTGGTGGTTATCTGGTCTGACTTCGTTTCTAGCCAAGAGGCTTCGGATGGCGTTTCAATATACGTTTTTGCAGCGCCAGTGTCCACTAGAGTGGAAAACCTTTTCCCATATACTTGGATATCTATAAACAAACGGTCATCAATGGCGGCTGCAGGAATGCTGGTAATTGCGGCGGACGGCACGTCTGTTGAACCTTAAACAACCAATTTTTCCATTCATCAGAGTCGTGACGTAATACAGAGGCGAATGCCATTGGTGACACGAGCCGCCTTACTGCTCGTGTCGGCTTGCGGAGTTTCCTGGACGCGTCCACACGAACAATCACGAGAGTATCCCGTTACGTCCACATCTAGAACAGAACGCTCGAAACGTCCCTTTGCATTCACTTCTGAAGTGTCCATCCTGGCCACATCTCCAGCATTTAACTTCCTTGATGTTGCGAGGGTGAACCGGTGACGGCGGTCGTTTCACGCCGAGGTTGCTTACAGCTCCAACTTCCGTTTGCTCGGTCGGTATAGTGATCGGTTCGGCGAAACGTATCTTACTCGGTGTCGGTGGTTTATGTAGCGGTGGAAGTGTTTCAAATTGTGCGGCCATTTCTAACAACTCGGTTAGGTCAGTGAAATCTCGTCGGCGGATATAGTATTTGTATTCCGGTTTCAAATTTTCATAGATGCGTTCTAATTGACTTTCTGTACTTATGCCTCCATGTCTCCTCATGAGCGTCAGAATGGCGGTAGCGAAAGCACTAGCTTTCTCCTGCGGTTTCTGCAAACGGTTGCGGATTTCTTCTTCTATCTTGAAGTTGTATCGAGGTAATAAAATTGCGTACGAAAACTCACCAAAAATTGATCCCAAGTATTCCAAAAATTTTGTTATTTCTGTACCAGAGTAGGGTGTCGTCTTTCAATAACTCAGGTAATGCTTTGAGTAGGTGGTCAGCGGTTAGCTCATAGCATTCTTGAAGTTCGGCTATTCTTTCTAAGAACGAAAGCGGATCACTTTTGCCGTCAAAACGCACACCCCATTTGCGAACGATCTCGCATGTTCTTGCGGCAGCGGGTATCGGTGTTGCTTCGGGTTTGGATGGGTTACTAATGCTGGTTTCTGCAGCGGTTCCTTCTCCGGTGCGAAGGTAATTTATAAATCGGCCTCTTAACACTTCCACATTTCCTTCGGTGTCCAAGTGAAATTTGCCCATTTCGTTAATCAATTCGGGTTTCTTCAGACTGTACACCCAACTAACTCGGACGTCTGTTGGTGGTTGTTCCTCTTCTGGAGTAGTCGGCATGTTTGCGGTTTTGTATACTCGAGCGCCAGTCCTTCAAAAGGACGAAACGGATCAGCAATGTTATTCCTGAAAATACAATTAGTACTGAAAGCAAACGGTTAATTAATACGGTCTTGAGTTCCGGGGTCCCTGCTCGTGAAGCGCCAATTTGTAACACTGTCGGCTCGGGTAGCTCTTTGTCGGAGAAATTAGGTTCGCCTATTTGGTATAAAAATTTATTGTTCTAACTACAAAATAAATTTAAAATTAATTTAAATAAATAAACAGTTTTGTCTCTAGTTGAATGCGGCCTAACAGTAGCGACGGTTCGTCGCTGAACGATAGGTGCTGCCAGAAGTCGGGGTTGTTGGTTTCTGACTCGGGCTTAAGCGACGTTGTGTTGCCGTTCGGCGTGGCCTCGGTTTCACAATCGGTCCCTACTTGAGTGTAGACGACAATATGGCGGGCGCTGTAATAAACAGATTACCTCGTTCGGCTTATTTTATTAATTTAGTGAACTACGGAGAAATTAATGAACGGGTAAATATGAAAGTATATTTGGGTTTAACATCAATAATTTCTTTAAATGATTGTAGGTAACACAAACGCTTTTTATTATTTATTACAATCGTACGATGATCGGCAGGGAACAATTATTACAGGTATTCACACGCGTTGTCGTTTAATCCCTAGCGGGCAAATGACGGTTTAATTGTGAACAAATATAATTACGGTAGCTCGGTGAGTTTTATAGCGAATTGCATACGGAATTTTTATTTGTGGTTTTAAAGGAATGCAGCGGCGGTCCGCGGGATGGGCACCCACGTACTGGCAACTGAACTACGGGACGCAGTTGTCTCGCGGAAAAATACTCTCCACGTTTTAGCTGCGAGGATGGTTTCCAACTTTCCCGCAGAATAGGTACTCTACGTTCCAGTTGCCTTTTGGGGGCAGTGTGAGGTTTTGATCCTTTTTCGCTGAATGTTAACTCTACGTACTCAGATCAAGCAGGGGTTGGAGTGTGTAGATTTCGCTGAAAGACAACTCTCTACGTTCTCTACACTCTATGATCGGTTTGCAGGTAAGGGGAAAATACAACTCTGATACTTCACGGTATTGTTTTAGCTGAGATCCCGCTGGGGTGGAACCCTACGTTCACGTCGGCTGACACGGCGGAATAAAAGAAAGAAAAAATCAAACGAAACTAAAATGAACGGATAATAAAAATAAAAGGAATTCGAAAAAATAAATGAAAATCAACACGGTTCTTTTTTGAGCGTCGGCGGAAAATGCGTATGTTGTTCTCACAACCATACACCGGACGGAGTTGTTCGCGATCAGGGGATTCGCGCTTTATACCCTGTACCTATCACGTCGTGACGTCAAAGGGAATTTTGTTTGTCGTTAACTTTATCGCCCAGCATGTACCAAATGATAGCGGCAATCGGCGGTGTTACGGATTTTCCTGTGTAAAATTTTTCTATATTTTAAGTTGTTAAAATTATTTATCAGAAAATCTATTAAAATTGGCGGTATTCTTACAATGTTTATTTATTTATTCGTATGGTACATTACACAAATATTGTATTGTGATGTAAGTGTTATGTATGGTGCCCCAGAAGATCAGTATAAACCTGTATAGTGTGGTGACGAAACCGTGTGCAATAATGGATTGGTTCGTCTTGGCAAAGCATTTACTTCAAGGTTTAGAAAAACCACTAAAACCTAAACATGCCAACTCTTACCCACCCTAGTGTTCACATGTAATAATATTAATTAAGTGTGTAAACATTATAGAAGGTAAATAAGAACATAAAATATAACAGCACAGCCATTGCATGACGACATATAATGGACCGGTCCAAGCGCCAGTCACGACAATGACGAAAAAAATAGTAGGTTAAAGAAATAGCAAAACAAAATAATGGAAAAACAGATAATCAAGACAAGAATACAAAACATTGCTGAACTTCAGATGTCCTTCAGATTTGTAAGCCATAATATTGCTTTATCCGTTAAATTATGAATGTTTGGAAACCCTCCATTAAACTTCGTTAATTGACAATCCTCTACAATATGTGTAACGGTCTCTGGTTCGTTTCCACAGTCACAATTTGGATTAGAAATCGCACCCCATTTGAACAACATAGAGTTGCATTTTGAATGGCCTGTTCTAATGCGATTTACTTTTGACCAAATTTTTCTTTTTTGATCAAAGTCCGGGACTTCTATTGTTGGATCATCAATGAGATGTTTATTGAAAACATCAACTCCAGACCATAATTTTTCCACTCTTCAACTTCAGAAAAAGCCGTACTTAAGTAGTCTTGCAACCATATAGGACTTCGAGATTTAAGTCTTTTAGCAGGAGGGTTGTCAATGTCATTCCAAATTGGCAACTTTTTGTTAAGTTGGCATTTATCCCATTCTCGTTTTAACGCAGCTTTTCGTCGAATGTTTGATGGAGTAATATTACAAAGAACAGGAAGCCAATCGAGAGGAGTAGATTTAATGGTTCCACTAATTATACGCATAGTGCAATTCAACTGGGCATCTATTTTTTTTTGTATGATAACTATTCAACCAGACAGGAGCACAATATTCTGCTGTAGAATAAACTAATGCCAATGCAGCTGTACGAAGTGTCTTTGCATCTGCTCCCCAAGTTGTTCCAGCTAATTTTTGAATGACATTATTTCTTATTTTCATTTTTGTTTGACTTTTTCTAAATGATTTTGTAAATTAAAAACGTATCTAAAGTTACTCCCAGATAAACTGGGTTAAAATTATGGTTTAACTTTGTATTATTAAAGATAACATTAAGTTTTCTATTTTTTCTCTATTACTTAAATGAAAACAAGAAACCTCTGTCTTTTTAAGATTGGGACATAATCGGCCATTTTTTTAAATAGTTTTCCATAATACGCAAATCATCAGATAGTTTATTTTCAATATCGAAAAAATCTGAATCATTGGCGTAGACGAATTTTCGACATTGTAATGAAGGAAGATCAGAAATATATAAATTAAAAAGAATAGGTGCAAGAACCGATCCCTGTGGAAGACCATTATTTAAAAATCTAAATTTACTGCTTTTATCTCCTACAAAAACTCTAAACTTCCTATTAGACAACATATTTTCGATAAAAGAAATAATTTTGGAACAAGAAATGACGTTAAACAATTTAAAAAGTAAACCTTCTTTCCACATGGTATCGTATGCAGCAGTTAAATCTAAAAGGTAACTCCAGTTTTAAGTTTTTTTCTGAAATCCAGCTTCGATATGTGTTGTTAATGCCAATACTTCATCATAACAACTTCTACCGGATCGAAATCCTGCTTGTTCAATTGGTAATTTCTCTTCTATTAACGGATTAATTCTTTGAAAAATCAATCTTTCCAAAACCTTATAAATTACACTTAACAAACTCATTGGACGATAAGAAGTTGGGTATGAAGGACATTTGTTTTTCTTTAAACTTGCCACGACTTTACATTTCTTTAAATCTGTTGGTAACTTACCTGTATTATAGATATATTGAGAAACATAAGTAGCCACTTCAAAGAATAATTTCCCAAATTTTTCAGAAATTCTGGATGTATTCCATCAATCCTGGCAGCTTTCTTTAATTTGGTCTTTTTTTATGCATGTTTTAGCTCTTCTACAGTAAAAGGTCTGGATATATCTTCTGAGATAGGTGTAGATTTTCTTTTCTTTTGTAGACACTTTTTCATCTTTGTGATAGTCGATTTGTCCACTGTTACTGAGTTTAAAACATTAACCAACCGAGAAGCAATAGAATTTGGAGAAATTTTTGTATTTGTTTTAGAAGATTTATTTGTAGAACCAAATTTATTTAAAAGTGCCCAGCTTTTACGACTTGAATGTATGAAATCCATATTTTCCATTAATGAATTTGATGTAAAGTCATTGGAAGCTTAATATTGTCGAGGTTTAATTTCTCTCCAAAATGAGAGTAGTTGGTTACACGATTTGCGTTTACCTTACACGGGAAAAGGCTTGCCATAATACACCATGCAAAGCAATATTCATCATTATTCTTAATATTCAGTACAGCGTTTTTTAGTCTTATCTGCGAGGGTAACGTGATAAAGCTTTTTCCTGAATAAAACATCTCATCACAGTTGTTGATGTTTACCGTGACGCAGAGGATCTTTTTGAGTGCTTACCCGCTTTGATATTCAGTGAAGTCTTCTAACTTTTTTAAAATTTGGCGATCAAATTGATACTGAACCAATCCGCAAAGCTTTTTTATTTAAAAAATTATTATCCTCGTTCAATATTAATAAATAGTTACGAGTAGAGAAGTTTTTAAAGCTGGTCATATGGTCGCCTTCTAGAGACTGCTTTATGAATTCAGCAGTTAATATAAAGCTTACCTTGAAATTTATCTTTTGTTTTCTATATAATAATATAAGACGTCGCCAGAACGCTTGGAAACAATTTTCAAAAAACGGTTCTAGATATTTGCACGACACGTTTACTATCACATTAGTCCTTAATCGGCTACAAAACAAACTTTGTACATCGACCCACTGTACACAACTTGATTTTTTTTCCCTACAGTTTTATTGTTTTTTTTCGTTATGTCTTGCAGTAACACCTTGTATGTTTTTAAAGTTACCACAAAAGTTTCGATGTGTACTTTTAAACCATAGTTAATATCTTCTTTTTGTAATTTAGGTGCTAACCGAATGTTTGAATTGATGATTCTAATAAATTTATTTATCTCACGATTTTCTCTTTTAACATTCTTCATTACACTGTACACATTCTTAATTTTTTAAAATTTTTGGTGTTAAATCAATAACATTCACATTATTTAACTCCATTTTTCACGTTTTGTTTTTATTATTATTAATTATATCTATATTAAGTACTATATATTGTTTGTTTATAGAAAAATTATATTAAACACACGCACCCCACGCATCCCGAAAAATATTGAGCACTGCATGCGAAGACTGCTCGAACTGAAATAGATCGATCTTCACCCCGCTCGAAAGTTTTTTTTCGCCGGTTCGACAAATAGCCAGTGTTCTCCCACTATTTATTTCATCAATAAATTTATCACTGAATGCAGCACAACGCCTTTTTGGCAAATAATAATAATAATTTTCTTGAATATAAATTAGAACAGCCCGGCCAAATCTGGTCTCTTGCGCATTTATATTTCGTTGTATCTTCGGAAAATCCCACTTGCAAAATATGTAAAGGTGTTCATAAATCTTCTAAATGTCCCATTCTTCTTGACCTTTTAGTAGAACAGAGAATACAAAAGATAACGGAACTAAAACTCTGTAAAAACTGTATGAGCCATTCCAATCATGGAAGATAGTAGTGTACCTGTATTATTAAGTTCAAGCTGATTGAAATCAGCCTTAGTGGGGTACTCAGTCGGACCCAACTTATTAAGTTCACTCATAGCTAAATATGCCATTATATCGGTTTAAGGATGTAATTAAATCTTAAACCCTTTTGTTTAATGATATATAGATTATACCCCATCCACCTAAGATCGTGTGAATTTTTTATTATTCGATAACGCTTAAATAGTTGGATTAAACCCTTTGCTATCACTGGATGAAAAGAAGAATAAATTAGCTAAATTAAAAGCCTCTGTCACAATAAAAAATGATTTGACACATCATATTGTATTTCTTAAAATTAAAAACTATGTATCTATTTATGGTGAAGTAAAAACAATAATTCTTATCTTAAAATTTAGAAGTAAACTGGACCCATTTCTTAATGATTTACAGATGTAATAATATTGACAGTTGCATATTAATATTATTAAAATTAATTATTATTGTTTTAAAAGCGGTTTAATTTTTATCTTCATTCCTTTTTACTTGTAGAATGCGGATTCTAAGATGCTTGTGATAACAACAGCAATCTACCCCAATTATAGAATGTATTGAATTTTTATTAATGATGCGCTTAGCTTAATTAGGGTTTGAAAAAAATAACATTCTATAAAGGAGGGACTTAAATTGTTTGGGAAAATGTTTTAGATAATCCAGTCTTGATTTTATCTTTTGTACCGTCATTAAAGTAATTGCATGATAATCTTTTTACCATTCCCACATTTAAACAATTTATTATTTTTCGATAGAATCAGTTTTAAAAAAATAACATTCTAGGAGGGTTGTACTTAAATTGTTTGGGAAAATGTTTTAGATGTTCCAATCTTGATTTTATCTTTTGTACCGTCATTAAAGTTAATTGCATGATAATCTTTTCTCTGACATGGATTTATTATTTTTCGATGGAATCAGTTCTGAAAAAAATAACATTCTAGGAAATTGAATAAATAATTGAAATAATAGTGTTTGATAAAACAAATAGAGACAACATCAGATATTTGTTAAAGTTAATTGCATGACAATCTTTTCTCTGACACTCCCCATGTTTGGTCGATTTTTTATTTTTCGATAGAATCAGTTTTGAAAAAATAACATTCTGTGAAAGATGGACTTAAATTGTTTGGGAAAATGTTTTAGATAATCCAGTCTTGATTTTATCTTTTGTACCGTCATTAAAGTAATTGCATAATAATCTTTTTACCATTCCCACATTTAAACAATTTATTATTTTTCGATAGAATCAGTTTTAAAAAAAATAACATTCTAGGAGGGTTGTACTTAAATTGTTTGGGAAAATGTTTTAGATGTTCCAATCTTGATTTTATCTTTTGTACCGTCATTAAAGTTAATTGCATGATAATCTTTTCTCTGACATGGATTTATTATTTTTCGATGGAATCAGTTTTGAAAAAAATAACATTCTAGGAGGGTTGTACTTAAACTGTTTGGGAAAATGTTTTAGATGGTCCAGTCTGATTTTATCTTTTGTACCCCATAACGTGCATTGTATTCCCATATAATTTAAACTAGACTTTGATTGAAATAATGGTGTTTGATAAAACAAACAAGGGACAACATCAGATATCTGTTAAAGTTAATTGCATGACAATCTTTTCTCTGACACTCCCCATGTTTGGTCGATTTTTTATTTTTCGATAGAATCAGTTTTGAAAAAATAACATTCTGTGAAGGATGGACTTAAATTGTTTGGGAAAATGTTTTAGATATTCCCGTCTTGATTTTATCTTTTGTACCGCCATTAAAGTTAATTGTAGGTATCTCATATAATTTATACTAGACAGTTCTGTAATCTATTTATGGTGAAGTAAAAAGAATAATTCTTATCTTAAAATTTAGAATCAAACAGATCAGTCAAAAGATTTTACAAGGCAGCATAATTTTTTAATTAAAATATGTACAAGGATCAAAATAAGATTTTTTTAAAGTACTGTATTCATATGTTTGTAGATTTTAATAAATAATTAGATGAAGAATATGTTTTCATCCTTATAATGTAAAATACTATCGAAACAATTTTTTAAATTGATGCTTCATTAGCGAAGCAATAAAATGTCATACTAACAGCTAAATTCGAATATCAATATTAATAACAGCGTTTTATAATAAGTTGACAAACTACAATAATATACAAGATACCATTAAAAATATTACTAATTTGAAGGAATTTAGTGCAAAATGCATTAAACATGCACGTGATAAAGTTTAAATTTAAGTTAAACAAAATTAAGAACTCCAACAGCTCTGTAATCTATTTATGGTGAAGTAAAAAGAATAATTCTTATCTTAAAATTTAGAATCAAACAGATCAGTCAAATGATTTTACGAGGCAGCATAATTTTTTAATTAAAATATGTACAAGGATCAAAATATCATTTTTTTTAAAGTACTGTATTCATATGTTTGTAGATTTTTAGTAAATAATTAGGTAAAAATATGTTTTCATCCTTATAATGTAAAATACTATTGAAACAAATTTTTTTAAATTGATGCTTCATTAGCGAAGTAATATTATGAGGGGGGTGTGGATACACTTTCCCATAGCTTTTACGATAGCCAATGAAGATATTTTTTAAATCAAAAATTTAAGGGTGGGTTTTCTTGAGAAAGAACTATTTACATCTTTTTTTTTGGGTCCATAAAATACAGTACAACACGGTGTATGCATTAGTTTAGAAAAAAAAGCCACTGTGGAAGTTTGTGGAGAAAGAGCTGGTTTATTGCCCTGTGGAAGGTGGGCATAATGTCTCGGCCACCAAATTAGACCGCCATATGGCAGAGTGCCATCCGGAAGTATATGAAAAATACCAACAGCGAACTGTAAGTAAAGCATTTTTAATTAAATCAGTTTTATGTAAATTTCGTGCATATCAGGACAAAAAAAATCCATCCGCCAAAGGCTATAGGAGCAGTTGAAGCGGCGAGTAGAGACGGCCAAATCAGCACAGGTATGAATCTCCATTATTTTATAAATTATTAATGACAAATTATAAATATGAGAATTGAATTTTTGTATTTGTGCTATCATCCGAATTATTAACTATGAAAACTAATTTTTTTAATTAACTTAAAAATTAAAATATTATTTTTTTAAAGCAGTAGGATTCTTCCGCATTGAAGCTGTCAGAAGAGGCCGAAGGGGAGCCGCTTCAATCAATCCTAGATGTACAAATTAATTTTTTTACAATTTTTTTGTAAATTTTTTTTAAATAAATTATTAAACCGTTATATATTTTTTCTCAAAAACGTCAAACAATTTATGGTGTTTTGCGGACTTTCAAGCAGTGAGAGAGATAAACAAATCTGATAGAAAAGGATATAGTTGCCTGTCTAAGTGAATGGTTACATTGGATGCGGGTACGTGCGATTTTTTAGTCGTGCGATGTCGTAAGACCGGTTGTCGTACGATTGAGTGGTTACATTGTTTGCGATGCGTTGCATCCGAAGTTTCAGTTCAAAATGGATGACGAAGGGGATTTATATTTCCTTTGAAAATAGTTGTTTGAAATTTATGGTGTTAAATAAAAAAAGAAAATATTGGGTTAATAATATGTACTTAAGGAGAGACCAGGAAGGGGAGTACGTAACCCTTTTCAAGGAGTTGAGCAAGCAGCCACAAAAGTTTCATGAGTACTTTAGAATGTTGCCTTCAACATTCAACTATATACTAAATAGAATCCACCAACGACTCGAAACATATTCTAATTTTCGGAAAAGTATTGATCCTGGACAAAAATTAACTGTAACACTTAGGTAAGTATCATTTATTTAAATAATAATTCACATCCTTATTGAAAACTGTGGAAATATCTAGCAGCATTTTCTGACTCTTGGGAAGCGTCTTCGTAGCCGATATTGTGTGGTGATAGGTCTGTTTGTTTAGTAAAAGAGTCAGCTGGCGGACTAAAAACTCGTGATTGTGTCGAGGATTGTGCAGTAGATGTTGAAGCATACGTTTCACATGGAGAAGCTTGCGGAGTAGAAATAGTGTTTTGGGGTGGATTCTGATACTGATCGTTAAGAAAAAGTTGTTGCATATTGAGTCTCATTTGCATATTTCTCGTAGATGGAAGAGCCTGCATAAGCGGCAATAAGCTCATTAAGAAATGATAATTACTATCGTTGAAAGGACATTTTTGCTGCATACGCTTCCAATTTTTGTTTTCTATGTTGATAAGCCGCTCATACACATCTGTAGACTCTTTTCTCTTCTGTTGCAGGTTACTGCGGTGTTCCCTTACGACTTTCTCTCTAGCAGGAGTTCGAAAACCAGAACTATTTTCTATTGCATCTTGTTGTGTTGTCTCATCTCTATCAAATTGACTTTCATTGCCAACTTCTCCACTATTTTCATCGGTATCTACATTATCCTCCACATTTTGTCCTCCATTTCCTTCATCCCTCGGAATATTAGCAGTTGATGGTCTTGCACTTAATGTATCTTTTATAAACAGCATCAATTCGAAGTAGGCCCATTTGTCATTAAATAAGCCAAATGATCTTGTGTTCAATTTCTACTATACAGGGTGAGTCATGTAGGTATTTGTATTTTTTTGCATATTATTTGCTATAGAGCATTGTGTGTATAAAATTTGAATGTTATTATGTCGGTCCTGGAATTTCAACTTTTGAGATCGCTAATCAAATGCTCTAGTAGTATCATGTTTTACCAAAAAACTGGACCAAATCGTTCCTCATGACTCACTCTGTATATTCAATAATGTCTGTTTAATTGTTACGTGAGAATGATAATAAATATATTTTTAGGTTTTATCGACCGGGATGTCTTTCAGAAGCCTTGCATTCTCATTTAGAATGTCTCATTCAACAATAAGAAATATCGTTTACGAAGTATGCCAAATAATATGGGAAGAATTCAATACACAACATATGCCATTTCCGACATCAGCAGTGCACAAAACTGTAGCTGAAGACTTTTTTAAGAAATGGAATTTTCCACAGTGCATAGGATGTATTGATGGAAAACATATAAGGCTGCGTTGTCCACCAAATTCCGGTTCCATGTATTGGAATTATAAATCTTATTATTCTATTGTTCTACAAGCAGTTGCTGATGCGCATTGTAGATTTTTGTATATTGATATCGGATCATATGGAAAACAAAGTGATGGAGGGATTTTTGCTGGCAGCAGTTTAAAAGAACGATTAGAAAATAAAACTTTTGCCTACCAGAGGATCAAACTATTCCAAATACAGATATTACCATTCCATATGTGCTCTTGGGCGATGAAGCCTATCCTTTAAAGGTGTATTTAATGAGACCCTATTCTGGTCGTAACCTCAGTGAGCAAGAAGAGATTTATAATTATAGATTATCCCGAGCAAGGAGGATTGTTGAATGTGCATTTGGCATACTATGTTCCAAATGGAGGATCCTCAAAAGACATAGAATGCCATCCAGACACAGCAGATATTATTGTTAAATGCGCATGTATTCTTCATAATATAATTATTGATAAGGAAAGATGTACCGAAAATAATTTTAAAATGTACCCTGAGGTAATCAGTGTTTCACACAACAATTATAATAGAATTACACGAACCAATAATCGTTCAACTGTAGCTGCATATGCTGTGCGAGACAAATTGAAAAATTATTTTAGCAGCCCTATAGGGTCAGTGCCTTTTCAAGTAAAATGAAAATTTGTGTAAAAATATGTATGTATTATTGTTTATTTTTCAAGCTAATTAAATTTTGTATTCTACCTACTAGCTAAATATAAATATGCAAAATATTTACTTACTTGTTTCTTCCATTTCCTTTGCTACCTCTTCCCATCCCTTTTTACTATAACTCTATTATGGTAGTCTTTACATGTTTGATCCCACAACGGCTTCCTCGATTGAACACATAAAATTAGCTTTTCTAAGTCCATTTTAAATAAATCTTCTCAATTATTATTGAATGCCACAGGTGACAGCCTTCTATATCGTTAATATCGTA
Source organism: Abscondita cerata (assembly GCA_030710515.1). Lineage (NCBI taxonomy): Eukaryota > Metazoa > Arthropoda > Insecta > Coleoptera > Lampyridae > Abscondita > Abscondita cerata. Next base: position 73,438 of record JALBCR010000963.1, read on the forward strand.
CGATGTCGCCGAGAAAAACAAACACGTTTGTTCTTCTCGCTTAGTCGGCCGACATCGCACGATAACATCCGACTAAAACGCAGTTAATGTAACCGCACACCTTTAAATTAGTTTGTTTGTTTTTATTTCCGACATCGTACGACATCGCACGACTAAAAAATCGCACGTACCCGCATCCAATGTAACCATTTACTAAACATAATAAAACCTGATTAACCATAACACCCGTTTCCTCAACCCGTCTGTATTCACACGCGTACTATCGTTTGTGGACCATTCTCTAATTATTCATTATCGATAATTAAATCCAATTACATAATTGATATCATAGCACCGGTGGATGCGCAGAGGGTGATAGTTATAGTTATTATTATTATTATGGTCGGTAATTGATAAGCGAACCATCAATCATAAGTACGATCACATACAACCACTGACTGCAATAACATCCACCATCTTACATACGACGATGAGGGGTGCGGCGATGGCATAATTATCCGTCATCTTACATATAAGACAAGCCGTCGACCACATTAACTAAGCTCAGTTACACCCTCCTCTCAATTATCATTACAAATCAGATATCTGTCTTTTAACATCACTACCCCACAGGGGGCGAGAATTACGCATTATTACGCAATCAGTATCGCCATCTTGAAAACACATGCACGTTTGGTGGTGGTGAAAATCCTGGTGGAAGAAAGGGTTAAGTACTTGCTGTGATGGCTAAATATCTTAGGTACACTACTATCTTCCATGATTGGAATGGTTCATACAGTTTTTCAGAGTTTTAGTTCCGTAATCTTTTGTATTCTCTGTTCTACTAAAAGGTCAAGAAGAGTGGGGCATTTAGAAGATTTATGAATGATTACCAACAGTAATTCGTCACACATATGCAGAAGGTAAGGATGGGAAAATGGATTTCTTTGCATCTAATTATTTGTCACTGAACTATTTTAAATTTTCTATAAATCAGTCGAACTAACTACTCGGACGTATGAAACTATATTAATACCATTGAAAATGATAATACCGCGAGTGCATGAAAAATGATAAAACTAACGTATTTGCTAATCAAAAATCAACGAAAATGTATGTATAGTACGGCATATACAAGTTTTTTTTTTCAGGACATGTATTTTACGTACCAAAAAAGAAACATTTTATCATTAATTGAAAATATAACAAACTAAAATCGAATCTCAATCAATTAGAAAATAATAATAAATTATTGTAAAGGAAGAGGACAAACCTTTACTATAGGTCTCTTCCATATTCCATAACGGGTTCGTACGGAAACAACGCGAACCACGCCATCATGACCAGGAAATAATTCCTCTATAACTCCAAGAGGCCATTGAAAAGGTTCAGCATTATTTTGTTTTACAAGAACGACTTGCCCAGGACTAACTGATTTAGATTTAAAATTCCATTTCTCTCTAGTTTGACGAGACGATATATATTCAATATGCCAACGGCGCCAAAAAGATTGTATCATTTTATCAATTAGTTGATATCTATCTAAACGATTCATTCTATCGAACATAAAAGCGTTTGCAACTCTTCAAAAGTAAGTATCTGACTACCAATAGATTTATAAAGATGGGTTTTAACAGATTTGATGTTCGATTCCCATATAACACCAAAGTGTGGACTAGATGGGGGATTAAAGCGCCATTTTCTTTCGGAAAATTCAGAATAAAAAGTTCTTTGTATTCAGGTGAAGTTAATAGTTTGTACAAATTGTCTATACGAGATTTTGCACCAATGTAGTTTGTACCGCAATCTGAGTAAAATACAGCACAAGGACCGCGCCGACTCAAAAATCTCTTAAGGGCTAACAGAAAGGCGTCGGTTGTTAGATCAGATGCGACTTCAAGATGTATGGCTTTTGTAACTAAGCAAATAAACATGCATATATATATATATATATATATATATATATATATAAATGATAACTTTTTCGACATCTAGTGTCGACTCGTGAAAGCGTTCACGTACGAAAATTGCTAATATATATGCCTTTTGCGTTTTTAATCCTCTACGTCGACTGATTGAAATCTGTAGGGGTCCAGCATAGTCAGTACCTGTGTGAATAAAGGGTAGATCCGCCATCAAAGGAAACGTGGACTTTGGACGAAATTTGAAACATACGTTACAAGATTGAAGACGTTTTCTAATTAAATTTCTTCCCCCCAATATCCAGTAATTTTGTGTTAATAATGACAAAACCAAGGTAGGACCTGTATGAAAATTCTTAACATGTACGTAATCAATTAACAGGTTTACAAAATCATCGTTTTTAGGTAGTAGTAATGGATGTTGCTGATTAAATTCTAAATTGGCATTAGACAATCTACCTCCTACGCGTAGCAAATTGTTATGCAAAAAAGGTCTAAGTTTACGTATGTTCCATGAACATTCTACCTTTTTGCTAACGAGTTGAATATGTCTGCAAAATGATGTTGTTGAACTAAAAGAATTAAATAATCCTCCGCCTTCTGCAAATCAAAAGCAACTATATGACTATTACTATTTAAAATTTTACAAAATCGAAGTACATAAACAGTAGTACAAAGTAATTTCAACCAATTTGAGCATTTTTCAATTAAGGTAAAAAGGGATTAGATTCTTTACCTTTAACTAGCACAAGAGACACTGTCTTTTCATCGACATGAGTAGAGTTATCGAATGGAGAAAAAGAACGAATACGCCAGCTCTCTATGTTTAAATCTAACCAACTAGGACCGGAAAACCATAAACTATTCTTTACTAGTTGCGAAGGTGCTTGTCCTTTCGAAATAAAATCTGCAGGATTTGTATTTCCATTCACATGAAACCATTTAGCAAAAGGTACTAATTCTTGAATTTTGGTAACTCGATTCGCTACGAAGGTCTTCCACTTTGAAGGGTGAGAATGTATCCATGTCAACACAACGGTAGAATCCGTCAACGCTACTGTATTTTCCATATGAATGTAATGTTTTCAATTAAGATAAACTAAATTAATAAGCTTTGCAAGCAAATGTGCAGCACATAATTCTAATCGAGGTATGGATATTGTTTTTACAAGCGCAACTTTAGATTTGGAACATAAGTGGGATTTTCCGAAGATACAACTAAACTGATTTGCTTGGTGAGTTTATTTTGTTCGACTCTATCGCTATCGATAAGAAACTGTGCTCGATCTTATAAGAATTGAATTATTTCATCAATTGTATGAATTTCTGAAGGTTTATGTGACTTTAATTTTTCTCGAGTTTCGATATCTAATTTCTTATCATTATTATGCATTGTTAATATAGATACGAGTTGGTGATCGGTGACGTTCAAATTCCGTAAACACATTAAGTTTCTATTTAAACTATCTACAAATTTTTGTAAGAAACTTGCAGATAATTTGGCAATGCTATTTAAATAAAAAAAATTTTTAACGTGCGCTTGTATTACAATTTTAAGTCTATCATATCTTGAATTGAGGATATCTAATGCAATTTCGAAGTTTTCTTCAATTGTAGATAGACCGGAGATACTACTGAATGCTTCACCTTTTAAAGAATTTCTTAAATAATGCAATTTTTGCGCAGATGTTACATTGGCGGAGTTTACGATAGAAAGAAAATTTTCAATAAATTGTATATATTCATCGATTATTCCGAAAATGTAAGTAACTGCAATGTAGGCAGCGATTGATAAAAATTGATTTTGACATAGACTTTTTCGATTTTAATTTTTAACGAACTAAATTTTTCCAAAAGTAATTTACCTTTTACAATTGTAATCCTAGTTTCCGTTACAAATTGTTTTGCAGATAACAGATTAGTAAGATCGAACTCTAAACTTTGTAATGTATCAAAATTTTGGGCATAATTAGACTTTGCGTCAGATAGTTCTGAAATGTTTCTAAAAGTTTAAAATTAATTCTTTTACTTCGTTCAACAGGTCATTAGCACTGTCAATTTTCATTTTTGATAAGAGAGACTTTGTTTTAACCATGATGAATAGTGGTAAAGCAATGCAGAAATTTATAATGAATGGTAATTAAAATTTAAATCAATTTTACAACGAAAAAATAAACAAATTGCAAATGCCATTGATAGCAGTTGAATTGAACTGTTCAATGCATGAAATATCTAGACGACGCGAGTGTTCAATTGATAAACGCTTAGAAATTTTATACGATAATAATGCATTAAAATAACGCAGAACAAATAGGTATTTAATATCAATTAAGGAAATGAAAAAAAGGATTCTTACTTGGATGATTCTTCTAGTAGGTATATGGATGATCGATCTGTGTGGCTCCTGCGGTAACCAAAGTAAATAGCTTCTGGATGACCGGGCTGAACGTATCACGAAAGTATAGTAGTTTGAAGGAACGGTAGACCATCGGACTGATGTTTCTCAGCGACAAAGGATGCAATTGAAAATTCCCTGTACGTTATCCCTTTTAATGGCTGTAATGGATTATTTCAATAAATCCGAACGAAGTGACCAATAATTATGTTCGCGCCTTTCGCTTTTATTGTTAAAATCGTCGAACTAATGCGCTGGTAGTTTTTAGAAGATAATAAGCACTCCCTAACATAAACGTATATATAACCAAAATTCAAATAAAATATCTTCTTTATTTTAATAAAACGTAGCGGGAAAAGTAGCGCTAACAATAATTAAGTAAATTTGAGACTTTAACAGGTGCGAAAGTATTTTTTACACCTACCTTTTCAATCATAATAATCGAACAAAAGGGTTTTTTTGCTTTATGGTTTTAAATGTCGTCGGTTAGGTACGATTTTCCAGTTTAAGAAACGGTAGAAATGCTGATAGTGCGTCTATCGATACAATTTGTGGTGCTAACTTAAAACTAATTTCAGTCATCCAAACATTTCAGCACCAATACATAAAACAATTGATAAAACGTGTGAAATGTTTGCTTGTAACAAAATCTACTATACAACATGTGTGTATAATGTGTTTTTTAAACACGCTTATTGCATAAATAACTATTATATCCCCAATAACAACAAACTCTATTAGATTGTTTCTTACAAATAACGGTTTCATATTTCATATATGACATAAATAAACACGCCTTCGTGCAAATATTCTGGAATTAACAAAAATGAATTACCCCAATTTACTGAACTGCGTTTCTAGAAATATAGAAAATTACTAAATATAATAAAATATGAATTTTTGTTGTTAAAAAATGAATTTCTAAATAAAAATTTACTGCCATTGCAATATGTAACAAACATACTTCCTGAAATTTTTTCTCCAGTTCTTGACTTTTATATCAACTAACAAAAGCAAACACTCAAAATCTTATAAATTATTTCAGATTTCTAATTTTATGTCACACCGCTTCTAAGAAAGCTGTTTGACCTCGAGTGAACAGTCAAGTGCACATCATTACGTTACAGAATCAAAAGAAACTTGGCACTTTTAATTGGGAATTCTGAGTTTCGTCAATTATTCTATAACTTGTAAATAGGTACATTTTGAGTAAACGCTTATATCTATGCAAAATGTATGTATTAATCTATCACCTTTTAATTATGAAGATAATGCACTTCTCCGTCATAAACATCCTTCATTTTGTCATAATTAATAGCAAGTTCTTATATTCTCTACTTATTCTGTATGCAACTTCTTTATGTTGTAGCCAATACTATTATGTTTCTTTAAAGTAGATTAATCAAATTTCGCAAAGCAAAGACAATATTGTGCTAGTCATTGAGACGCTTCTTTTGTTTGATTTTCCAAAACAGTTGTTTTTAAAAATTTTCGTCTCACCATTAATTAATATACAAGTTTTGTTGAAACAATAATTCTGTTTTGATTTGTCTAATTGACCTCTGCTACATTGAACTTTCGAATGTAAATTTCGGATAAACTAATTCTTGAAAACGGGGAATTCGGTGTTAAAAAAATTATTAATAGCTGAAAATTGAAAAATTGACATTTATAGGTTTTGAAGTGTGAAATATTTATTGAAAATATTAGCATCATCTTGCCACTTTCGGTTATATAAAAAACATGTTATAAATTCGATAATTTAAACGGGACACCCTGTATATTTTTGATTTTCTGAATGTTTACGTTATTTTGAACAAATTCCCTACATCTGCCTTAAACAGTTTTTGAGCTATAATTTTTTTAATTTAAACATTACTTTTTCCGTATGTAGAAAAAGTAGAATATCTTCTAATGATGTTAGAATAATATCTTACACATTAATTATTAATTTTTATTCATTTTTAATATTTGTGACATTATCAATCCTCGATGATCATTTTAAATTTTATGACTTACACGGTTTTTTAATTTACATTTAGCCTCGATAAAGCCCTCACAGGTTTGGGCGAAACGTCGGCCATATATGCAGTTTTGAGACAGTTATTTTCAACCCCACCTCCACCTAGAAGGTTAACAACATTAAATTATAAACCACAATTGGAGGAAAAAAATACTTTCAATTAAAAACTAAAGTCAAATCAGAAACTATACCTAACCATTCTATCGTATAAATGTCACACAATGGTCACAGTCTAACTTTCAAAACATACAAACTGCCACTTCTAGGCCCTAAAAGCGAGATAAGAGATAAAATATGGAAACAAAACTATTATTTATTATCATTGAAGTTTACTTTACAAAAACCATTGACATTGCAGTAAAATTATTGCACCCACATTAGTTTTCATATTATGTAGATTTTAAGTAGTACAATTGATAAAGTTATTTAGAAAACATACGTTTATTACAACTTAAGTGTTGTGGAGTGATTCCATAGCGGTAAGTCAAGAAACATTTCAACTAGTGTCAAATAATATGGAACATTATCCATTATTATCAATGATGGTTCTTGTAAATTGCACAATAAACTATCAACAAGCCATTTCTTAAATAGTTCTGCAGTTAATTCACCATGGTAATCAATATTTTGTGATTTAGAAGAAAAAAAAATTGTTATTGTCCTTTTCATTTAAGGCTTAGTGTAGTAGCAATAATTTATTAGAAACTCAGCTTGATTGTTTATTTTCACTAATTACAACTATATAGAAGTACCTAAACTTTTTGGATGTAAGTTTTTAGCGACCCTTATTTTGGAGGGAACGTCGAGCATTGGCGGCGCCATACAAAGGATTTTACCATCAATGGAGCATTATCAATAAAACCGTATTTTATTCCTGCATGTAGAACCATAAATATTTTCTGCACGATCATTAGTAGAATATAGTAATTCCGAAATGATTTTTAATAAAAGAACGAAAAAATTCTCGCCCTTGAAATAGAATATTTATTCTAAAACACTTGCTACTTATGGGTTTTGTATGTATTTACATTCAATAACTAGTAACAGAATGAATATTCTGTAATTATTCTCAACAAATAATTAGACAGTACGATCTTCTGTACTGTCAGTGTCAAATGCAAATGCAATGTTTTAGGTGTTTTGAGGCAAGTATTAATTTAAATTTTATAAAATAAATGAAAAATCGACTGAATCATATATGATTGTGGAAAAAACACGGTTTGTTACTCGATTAGAATGAAAATTCGACCTACTCGTGGTTCCATCATACCCTTCCGGTTTCCTCACAGTTTGAGTGCTTTCATCTTGCCAAGACTTTTGTGGACTTCCTTTTGGATAAAACCACGCTTCATCAAGAAAAACAAATTGACGCCTATTCAATTTTTTACCAAAGCTCTGCGGTTAGATTCTGTTTTGAATTTAATTCCTATTTCACGTAGTCTACAAGTTAAACTGCTGTTACTTAAAAGGATGTGATTTTTCTGTACCTCGTTGTTTAACATCGGAATGGTACCATGTTCTTCTACAAAATAAGAATATTAGTGCAATTTAGAACAATAATAAACCTAACTTACTCTGTGAGTACATATTATTCAGCGTTATTTTTTTGCAATCTGGTTTTACGAGAACTTCGTAGAATGAGGTTCTGCTTCTTACGAGAAACTATTCGCTTAACCGTAGTATGAGAAATTTCCAATGCATTTACGACACGCTATCGATTAAGAAATTACTATTACAAAAATAGTTAATTTAAACATTATCGGTTATACACTGGATACTGAAATTAATGAACCACCGTTCCAGTAATTCAACACAAGTTCTTAACTTTGGGAACATAAAGTTTTACCCCTAGCAGACATAATTGCTCAGTTAAATATGCAGTATGGGTTCTGAAAAGCACTGTTTTTGTGAATAAAACTGGCAAACAATAAAAGATAGTGCAATGCCATTAGTACAAGTAAAATGACAGAACACAGGGTCGGTAAAACAGAGATTATTTATTAAAAATACAACTGAAGTATACATCTTTGTTTTGATTGTAAAACAGCACATACTCAATATTGAACGTGTGTATTTGATAGCTTCAAACAGTGATGACGTAGGGCTCATCTTTCGTGATTCAGATAATGATGTGGCTTTATGTTTGACTTTAAATATCTCAAAAATAGCGATTTATTGTTACGAAAAAAGAGTATCTTTTTCTTAAAATAAAGTAGTGGAGAATCTATAAATTATGCTAAAATGACAATTCCACCAATGGCATAAATTTTGGAAGGGGTCAAAAAATTACTTGCCCCTGTCGTACGTCTCTGGAAGTAACCAGAAACCTTGATTTAACATAATTTAATAAGATGTTCAGTACCTACACTTCATGCCAAGTATGACAAGGATACGTCAAATAGTATTAAAGTACTGGGTACAAATAGTTTTTAAATTTTCAAGGTTCGCGTTTGATTCTTGTGAGGTAAAGACGTGCGGTAAATTGTTTTTCGAGATAACGAAATCGAGTGCCTCGTTGCCGACCTTATAGGTCAAGTGCATCGATTAAATATTTAAATACTTTTAAATATTGATTTATTGGACTTAAATCAAATTTAATTCGATTTCAACTAATGGAGTAATATGTATCCAATTAATACTGGCAATCTTAACGCCACTTACGGGTATGTAACTCATTTAAGTTATAACCAACCCCAACTACAACAAACCCAACAACAAATACCCTATGGCGGACAGCAGAATTTTCAGACACAATTTAACCCTACTTATTATTCTCATAGCCATACATCCCAACAACCCTCAACCACAGCTTTTTATCTAAATACAGCAGCTCACTCTGGTGACCCATCGATAATACAGCTAGCTACAGCGACGACATTGAAGAAGAGAAAGAAACCAACCCCTGCACCTGGCAAGTAATTAAAAAAAGAAAACGGTCGAAGAAATCTACCGATCATGTTTATTCGATGCAGCCGCAAACCATAACTCAAAATCGATTCCAAGCAATATCTGAGTTTAACATAGAACCAACCAACCTTCAGAGTTCTGAACGAAATGAAAATGCAGCCAAAGTTATTAAGCATTCACCTATATATACACAATAAGTAAAGTACTGCAGGCGATTCAAAATTTTTATACTTGTCAACTGTTATGTTGGCTACAATTATAGAAGGATCGACTATGTAACTGCTTTACATACCTGTCGGCAAAAGTTGCTTACATTTACGTACGTGAACGCTTTCACGAGTCGACACTAGATGTCGCGAAACTTATCGTTTAAATATAATGATCCCTCCAGTAGGGCATATAGTCGACAGCGCGCGTTTGTACAATAGTGAATTTACACTCGAGTTCTCTCACTCCCGATGAGTCCCAAAAGGACAAAACAGCTGTCGGGTGATTCTCAGTGTTTGTTTGCTATTGTACAACCACTTGCGTACTTTACTGCAGGTGATTCGAAATTTTATACTTGCCAACTGTTATGTTGGCTATAATTATAGAAGGATCGACTATGTAACTGCTTTACATACCTGTCGGCAAAGTTGTTATAAAAAATCTTGGGGTTTAAACACGTGTAATAATTATTGAATAATTACGTTTCGCCACGCTAACACGCAGCTTTTTTTATTACAAACATGTTACACGTGAAAGAATAAAGCATTATAAAAGATATTACTATAAATATATATATACAAACTACAATGGAATGATTGAGAATATTGCTAAAATTGCAGAGAATGAGCAATACCACAGCAAAACAATCGCTAACAATACAGTTAAAATCAACCCACTCACTTTCGAAACATACAGAAATATTATCAAACACTTAAGAGAAGAAATAATTATCCATCACACGTATCAGTCCAAAGAAGAATAGGCATACAGAGTAGTGATTCGATATCTCCATCACACCATTCCGACTGATACAATTAAAGAAGAACTTCAAAAACTTAACCATAAAGTTGGAAACATAACGAACATAAGGCACCGAGTTACCAAGGACCCACTTTCACTTTTATATGTTGACTTAGAACCTAACCCAAACAATAAAAACATTTATAATGAAAAATGTTTTTGCAACTGTAAAATAACTGTCGAAGCCCCGCATAAAGAACAATATCATACAATGTACAAGATGCCAAAATTACGGCCATTCAAAGACTTATTGCCTAAGACAGTACAAATGTGTCAAATGTGGAGGTGACCATGACACCAAAACGTGTACAAAGCCAAGAAACTTGCCAGCCAAATGCGCTCTATGTGAGGGTACCCATCCTGCAAATTATAAAGGCTGGTTAACATACAAAAACTTAATAAATATGCGTAACAAAGCAAATAACCACACAACATCAAATAGAAGATTGATGTCTTCACAATCGTCAAATCCTGTCCTAGCCACACCGCTGAAACCCAACATGATGCCAAACATAAACCATATGCCAACTTACAGTCAAGTCGTCAAAGGAAGTCCCAACGAGCAAATCAACCTAGGAGAACAACTAATCACCTTCTTAGCTGAATTTAAAAATATGTTCGCTCAATTAATGAACCAAAATAATACAATGCTCAACTTATTAACAACTGTCATAAACAAATTAACTCCATAATGGCCAATATACTAAGAATCGGGACATGGAACGCAAATGGGTTAATAAACCATAAAGAAAAATTAATACCTTTCTTACAACTAAATAAAATCGACATTATGTAAGTAGTGAAACCCATTTTACTACAAGAACCATGTTTCGAATACCAAATTACTCCATCTACAATACAACGCATCCAGATGGCACTGCCCATGCAGGATCCGCGGTTATCATTAAAAATTCCATATCACATTATGAAGTCGAAAACTACCAAACTGAATTCATACAGGCTACGAATGTCAAAATCAACTCTTTTCGTTGGACCTTCGTTGTCTCAGCTATCTATAGTCCTTCTAGACATAACATCACTACTATCCAACATAATAGTTTCTTCTCTACTCTGGGCAGTAAATTTTTGTAGGTGGCGACTGGAATGCCAAGCACACCCATTTAGGTTTAAGAATTACATCAACAAACGGCCGTAATCTATTACAAGTAATCACACAAAATAACTTCACTTGTCACTCCTCTGGAGTGCCTAGTTATTGGTCGTCAGACCTAAATAAACTTCCCGACTTACTGGATTTTTATATCTCGCATGTATAGCTACCAATTGCATAACGGTAAAAGCAAATAATGACCTGTCGTTAGATCACTCGCCGGTTATAATAAACTTAAGTACATCTACTTTCAAAAAATCGCTCAATCCCAAACTAGTGTCGGAGCAAACAAACTGGAAACTTTTTCAACAATACTTGGAAGACAACACAAATCTTAAACTACGAATAAAAACCCCCAATGAACTAGAAGAAGCGACTTATTATCTCACTAACATAATTCAAAAGACTGCCGGGAGTCAACCCTACCGAAACAAACCGTGAGAAATCTACTGCTTGTATACCTCTAATAGTTAAAGATCTGATTGTAGAAAAGAGGAGAGCCAGAGGAAAGTGACAAAAGGACACATAATCTTGCCGATAAAACGATTTACAATAGTCTAACGCATACGTGTCAAATGTCACTCCCAATAAAACCATTTACTCCTGCGAAAGTAACATTTGAAATTCAAAAGCTAAACCAATTTAAGGCGCCAGGTCATGACTTAATAACTGGACAAATACTGAAAATGCTGCCCAAAAAAACTATACTACTAATAACCACGATTTTCAACCGAATGCTAAGTCTCTCATATTACCCAATTACTTGGAAGTACGCACATATATTAATAATACCGAAACCCGGTAAGGAACCAGAATGTGTGACTTCGTATCGGTCAATAAGCCTTTTGCCTATCATCAGCAAATTATTTGAGAAACTGTTTCTTAAAAGATTTTCCCAAGATACAGACATACTTCAACACCTACCACAACATCAATTTTGATTCAGAGAAGGTCATTCAACCATACATCAAACGCACAGAATAGTAAACAAGATCTCATCTTCTCTAGAAGAAAAAAAGTATTGCATTGCTGCGTTCCTGGACGTGTCTCAAGCTTTTGACAAGGTATGGCACACAGGGTTACTACATAAACTAAAACAGTTATTACCAAGTTACTATTACTTGCTCATTAAGTCATACCCAACAGACCGCTATTATTCTGTCAATTGTGATAACGAACTATCCTTATATTACCCCATCAAATCCGGTGTTCCGCAGGGTAGTGTACTGGGCTCTCTCCTCTACCTTGTCTATACTGCTGACCTGCCTGAAACTGACAGCACTGTGACGGCTACCTTCACAAACGACACGGCAATACTTTCTACTCATGAAAATGCGGATAGTGCAACTTCCAACCTCCAACAACACCTCACTAAAATTAACACATGGTTAGATAAATGGCGAATAAAAATCAATCAATCAAAATCAGCCCAAGTAACATTCACTACAAAAACCAGTGTTTGCCCGCCTGTTAGTATAAACAATACTCCAATACCAGTAAAAACCGACGTAAAATACTTGGGACTGCATCTTGATCAGCACATACAAACTAAGCGCAAACAACTAAATATTAAATACCGTGAAATGTATTGGCTTCTTAGTAGAAAGTCAAAGCTATCGATCCGAAACAAGCTGTTACTTTACAAAACAATGCTGAAACCAATTTGGACATTTGGTGTACAGCTTTGGGGGTGTGCAAAGCCGACCAGAATAAAAAATTTGCAACAATTTCAATCAAAAACACTCTGCGCAATAGTTGACGCGCCTTGGTTTGTAACCAATCAAACTATCCACCAAGATCTAGACGTTCCATTCGTTGCCGATGAAATTAAAATTACCACCAGAAGTTAGATGGGCACAGCAATTTATTAATTCACCAGCTTTCTACTTATCATCCATCAGTACGACGCCGACGCCTGAAAAAAAAACATGGCCTGAAGACCTCATCAACCTCCCGTAAATAGTGTTTATAGGGAGTGTCATCAATGGATGATTTCTCCTATCACTGCTTTTCCTCGCATCTTATTTACTGAATACTTTTGTCAAGTAAATTGTAAATTAACATTGTCAATAAAAATATTTTTTTAAATAAAACACTTTGTAACTCAGTAGGTAAGCAGCCACAGTTTATCTAAGTAATTTGGGTTAAATCTTAATATTTTGAGCTCAACTTTCTACAGAAAATATTTCCAATTGATTATGATAAACCCTGTATATAGATTTAAAATATTAACTTTTTAATAAGTCGGATTATAAGAAATTTTGAGAATAACAAAGAATTTACTTGCAAACAATGTTTACGTTGTACAGATGTCCAAACTCTATGTTTATTCACAAAACATATCTTGAAACCGAGCTTTAGTTTTGACACCGGGCGTACCTATATGTTTCTCAGAGCATAACAATTTACTTTCTACTCCCCCAAAAGCTAATCTTATGAATATTTTAAAACAGTTTACGAAATTAACGTGTTCCTGAAAATATTACAAGAATGTTTTTATGAAATCAATAACAGACATTTGAAGTTTTGATAATGTGAAAGTAACTTATAATTTCACAAACAGAAAAAAATTGAACAATATTTTTTTTCACTATATCAATAAGATGTTTGCAACCGTTACAAAACTAAAAAATTAAACACACTTTTTTCCCCTTTTCTCGACAAATTAGAGTTAGTTGGTAATGATTAAGTTAACAAATTTTTGGTTCTGAGACAGAAAGGCAGGTTGTAAAGAAGATATTTCAAGAACCGCTTACCCGATTTTGACGAAGTTTGGTATTCTATAAATGCGTTACGATCAAAATAAGTAATTTATTGAATCACTTTCCATACAAAAATATTACTTATACACATTTTAACTACACTTACTAATTATACAAAAAAGTTGTAATACGAAAGTTTTTCTAAATTACTTGATCTACAACTTTTGTTTGGATTTTTTTTCTGATCGCATTGCTATCTTTTTCATTTCGACCTAATAAGGTGTCATTTAGTTAACAATATCATAAAGATACTTACACAAAAAATTGTTTATTATTTGTAACTTTTATCTGAACTAACTTTTTAACAAGGCAATGGGTTTTAGAACAAATATTTAATTCTAAGAATCAAAGACATAACAAAAGAAGCAAATATTTTATAACTCACTCAAAAATAATACATTAAATGTCTATACATTTAAGTAGATTCGAATTATTTCGGGAGAAATTATTTAAAAAAATACTTTTGGTAAGATTTAAGCGACAACTTCAATTTAAAAAAAATAATAATATAAAATATGTAAAAGTGACAGTATTTATGCTAACACGCTGTCGTTTACAAAAAGTTACTTTTGAAACTGGAATTTAAATTTTATGTAATTGCGAAGGAGTTTGTTTGTCAGATTGTAATACAAATGTATAGTATACAAATACATACGTTTTTCCAGTATGGATTTTCATTATTGATCCGTTTTTAAAAGCAGCATAAATAGCTCCTTTAAGTTATTACTTATTGTTCCCAAAATAGTAGTATAAAGAATTATTTAAATAAAAAAAGTTTTAATATTTTATTACCAACAGCGTTTTCAAGTGTTTTAATAGTATAATTTAAACAACAATTATGAAGCATATAAGTATACAATTTAAAACAGAAATCAATGTAACTTTCTAATAATGCATCATTGTCTCACAAATATTATATTGTAATTTATTTTTTGGCCTGTTGACGTGTAAACGTCAAATTAACGTGAAACTACAAACCCTGAAACGTCATGATTACGTACAGTACACGCACAACGTGCGTAAAAATTACCAAATCGTCCGCCCTTAAGGTACATTTGTCAATAAAAATCTTTATAAAAAAAATATGTTTACTAAATCAACAATTACACAACTTTTTTACTGTTAAATGGTAAAAAATAAATTGATTTGTAATATTTTTAGTTTCATGTAAATGATTAGCGCCATCTTGTGTATTCTGAATTACAGTTCCCTTTATGACCGATATTGAAAATTGATAGCAAAATATTTGTTAATTTTAGATTTTTACTATTTAAAAATCGTCGGCCAAAAAATTGAGTACACATCTTGTAAGTTAAATTATTTTTGGGCTTCCTAACGTGTAAACGTCAAATTAGAGAAAACTTAAAAATTTGAAATTGTGGGACTTAGAGTTATTCAAATGTACTATCATCTAAAAATATTTTCAAGGTCATAACAATTCCGGTTTCACCGGAAGTCATCATGAACTTCCTTATTTTAAATGTAATACTCAGTATATTATTTTAATTTTTGATTTCTGGGGAAATTTTGAGATAAGTTTCATTATGTTTTCCTATATCTATTTTCAAATATTTTTTAGAATCTTAAATTTTTTTGAAATTTTTTACAAATTTGCTCTTTTTTAACAGTGAGCCTTTATTATCCATTTTGGTTGGTGATAAACATGTCTGCGGTAAACTAAAGTGAGTGAATAATACTATTGAAATCTATATTGATAATTGATTTATCGCATACAGGGTGTCCAAAATTTGATGACTGATTAGATTAGCCAAAAAGTTTGTTTTTTCAAACGAGACGCCCTGTATACTTTTGGATGGTAGGGTGCAGTACTTAATTCTGCATCGATTTGCTATAACTTTTCCTATACCTATTTTCAACGGTTCTGTTACTACCCCAGGTTTGTTATCAAAGTCGATGTAACTTAAGTAGTTTTGTCTAGTAAGCCTTGATTTTGATAGAAAATGAAACAATGCTGATTTTTATATTGAAGAAATATCAGGTCAAAGCTTTATTAATTTTGTATAGAAAATATTAAATATTCAGATAATGATTTGCTCAATTTATTTTATACGCATGGTGAATGTGGACGAATTATCAGAACATGCAGAATGTTTAACGAACGATGTCCGAATCTACCAGCAATGATTCCCAGAAAATTTGAATTGAAATTGAAATCACCCAAAACCCATACTCAATAACGAAGAACACGAGGTAAATGTTCTGGTTTATTTTCAAGCTTATCAACAAAGTTCAACTTCAGCAGCAGAGACTTGTGTTTTACAAGAGCGTCAATCCACAAAAAATTAAGTAAACATAAAGTAAACATAAAACTTATATTTCGGCTATGAAGCAAGACGATTCCTATTTTACTAGTTTATGTGTGTATTGAAGATCCAAGGTTTTTTCATAGTATTCTCTGGACTGACAAAACAAAATTTAGCAGAGAAGGAAGTGAAATAATCACTAGTGGGCAGGCGAAAACCCACATGTTATAAGGAAAAATAATCAAAGGAGAATTTCAGTTTTAACGTCTTTTGCTTAATTATGTACAATAGAGTGATGTATTACGTGTACGATGAAAATTTAAATGGGGATAAATATCTAGAAACACTTAAGGGATTTGTAAGTGATTTTGTAAATGCTCTACCTCCACGTATCAAGGCAAACACGTGGATCAGCTCGACGGCGCACCCGCACATTCTACTAGATTACTGGATTGGTTCACAAGAACCCTGGATCTGCCCACACAATCACCCGAGTTGACGCCCCTTGATTTTTATCTTAGGAGACGTATAAAAGAGCTAGTGTACTCTACGCCTGTACGTAGTAGGGAAAAGTTGTTAAACCGTGTTTACCATGCGTTTACTATTCTATGCCCAGACCAAATCCGGAGGTCTGTTTTGCAAGGAGTGCATCGCAGAGTTATTCAATATTTAAACCAAAATGGCGGTCACATGAAACAATTTTTGTAATTATTGTGTTTACCTTACAAATAATCTAATCGGTCATCAAATTTTGGACAACATGTATGCGATAAATCAATTGTCAATATGGATTTCAGTATTCCCCAGAAACGTTTATTACCAATAAAAAATGGGTAAAAGCCCACTTTTAAAAATAGGGACAAATTTGTAAACATTTTCAAAAAATCAAGATATCTGAGAAACCTTGAAAATGGGTATAGAAAAACCGAATGAAACTCATTATAAAATTTTTTCAGAAATCTAAAATAATATAATATGCATAGTATTCCATTTAAAATAAGAAAGTTCATGGCGACTTCCGGTGTAACTGAAAGTGAAGTGACCTTCAAAATATTTTTAAATAAAATGAATTCTTGAATAACCCTAAAGTCCCAAAATTTCAAACTTTTAAGTTTTTTCTAACCTCAAAATTTCATGTATTAGTGTGGAGTAAGAATATAAACTAAGAAATACTTTTTTAAACAAAACAACAGCCACTTTAATAGTTATTTATGTAACAAGGACAAAAAAGTGCACTTTTATGTACGAGACTGAATTATGAATAACGACAGGCGAGGTTATTAAAAAGCACTTTTTCCGAGGTACATATTAATTTTTTCCGTTGACCTTAAATTAATTAATTTTCTATTGATTACCGTTTACTGAAAACAAAATGTTTAGTAATTTTAAACAAAAATTTTACGTTTGTTCTGATTTTACTGTACCTAATGTTCACTTCACCGTTCAGTATTGTAACATTTGTGTCAAAATTTATTAAAGGAAATAAAAGCTTTCCGCGTTCGAATATTGTACCGATAAAGCATTTGTTTACAACAATCACATAATTTTTATAAGAGCACTTGATTATGATAGGTAATAGGTAAAACATGTACTTTTTATAATTTATTAAAATAATAAAAATTACATTTAGGTAGTGTTATTTTGAAGTATATTTAAAAATGTAGTTATAGTTGGAAGCCTACCCTCAAAATTAATGCATTTCTTTAATTGTTTATGATCAAAGATGTAATGAAGTTTCTCCTATTAAACACATTAAAGTCGATTCTTACTAATTGGACATATAATAGTTATAAGACTGAGTTTGTACCGTGGTCAGACTTATAATCATTTTATATTCAATAAAAATATTGCCTGACCGTAAGAAAGTATGCAAACGTAGTTTTTGATTCACTCCGAAAATGTTTCAAAAAATGTAATAATCTTCTTTCAGCTTATTGAAAACTGTGAAATTCACCTTGTTTTTGTGTACGAATAAATCTTGAACCCAGTAATGTTGATGGCTTATATGATTCTATTTTGTTTTTCCTGCGACAGAATCAATATTCAAATGATTTTTCACAAGTAATTACTGTTCTTGTGTTTTCCATTAGCATTATTACTTATTTACATCAATCAAATACAGTAATAGAAAGGTACCCATAATTAACTCACTTCTACTGTAAGTTTTGTATTTTATGATCGTGAAAATTTTGTATCGGAACTCCGCTTCTGTATCAAAATGTTACCTAATAAAATTGTCTAAAGCAATCTCAAGTCGTATGAATTCTGTCTTACCTTATAAATGAATAACTTTAAAGAAGTTAAAGTGTTACATATTGAAAACAATGTATCGAGTATTGTGAGATTACAACCAGGCTCTTCTATATGCTTCGCACATTGTAGAAACTATAAACAATTTATTAATATCATTTCAAAGCACTTAAAATCATTTACTTGTAATTTGAACAACAAATTGTTTTTGTTCAAAGTTGTGTGGGATTGAGAAATTGAGGTTATAAATGGAAGTAAACAAACAATATTCTGCAGTATCTAAAATGTTTCAGTATGTACCTAAAGTACTGTAATATCCTATGTAGTCACTAAATTCATCCTTTCTTAAAATGGGTTTTCATACTGGTTACTTCGACTTTATTTAATTTGACATAAAATAATAATTGACATTGACAGATGTTTGCGGACGAAAAGTATTACAGTTAAAAAGTGTTACTTTATGATTATTCAGGGAGTACGTAAAACTCAATTTTATAATGAGGTCGACGGAAATAGTTATTTATGTAATAAGGACAAAAAAGTGCACTTTTATGTACGAGACTGAATTTGCTGGCCGAGGCGTTAGCCGAGGCAAGCAAACAGGCGAGGTTATTAAAAAGCACTTTTTTCCGAGGTACATATTAATTTTTCCGTTGACCTTAAATTAATTAATTTTCTATTGATTACCGTTTACTAAAAACAAAATGTTTAGTAATTTTAAACAAAAATTTTACGTTTGTTCTGATTTTACTGTACCTAATGTTCACTTCACCGTTCAGTATTGTAACATTTGTGTCAAAATTTATTAAAGGAAATAAAAGCTTTCCGCGTTCAAATATTGTACCGATAAAGCATTTGTTTACAACAATCACATAATTTTATAAGAGCACTTGATTATGATAGGTATTAAAATAATAAAAATTACATTTAGGTAGTGTTATTTTGAAGTATATTTAAAAATGTAGTTATAGTTGGAAGCCTACCCTCAAAATTAATGCATTTCTTTAATTGTTTATGATCAAAAGATGTAATGAAGTTTTCCTATTAAACACATTAAAGTCGATTCTTACTAATTGGACATATAATAGTCATAAGACTGAGTTTGTACCGTGGTCAGACTTATAATCATTTTATATTCAATAAAAATATTGCCTGACCGTAAGAAAGTATGCAAACGTAGTTTTTGAATCACTCGAAAATGTTTCAAAAAATGTAATAATCTTCTTTCAGCTTATTGAAAACTGTGAAATCACCTTGTTTTTGTGTACGAATAAATCTTGAACCCAGTAATGTTGATGGCTTATATGATTCTATTTTTGTTTTTTCCTGCGACAGAATCAATATTCAAATGATTTTTCACAAGTAATTACTGTTCTTGTGTTTTCCATTAGCATTATTACTTATTTACATCAATCAAATACAGTAATAGAAAGGTACCCATAATTAACTCACTTCTACTGTAAGTTTTTGTATTTTATGATCGTGAAAATTTTGTATCGGAACTCCGCTTCTGTATCAAAATGTTACCTAATAAAATTGTCTAAAGCAATCTCAAGTCGTATGAATTCTGTCTTACCTTATAAATGAATAACTTTAAAGAAGTTAAAGTGTTACATATTGAAAACAATGTATCGAGTATTGTGAGATTACAACCAGGCTCTTCTATATGCTTCGCACATTGTAGAAACTATAAACAATTTATTAATATCATTTCAAAGCACTTAAAATCATTTACTTGTAATTTGAACAACAAATTGTTTTTGTTCAAAGTTGTGTGGGATTGAGAAATTGAGGTTATAAATGGAAGTAAACAAACAATATTCTGCAGTATCTAAAATGTTTCAGTATGTACCTAAAGTACTGTAATATCCTATGTAGTCACTAAATTCATCCTTTCTTAAAAATGGGTTTTCATACTGGTTACTTCGACTTTATTTAATTTGACATAAAATAATAATTGACATTGACAGATGTTTGCGGACGAAAAGTATTACAGTTAAAAAAGTGTTACTTTATGATTATTCAGGGAGTACGTAAAACTCAATTTTATAATGAGGTCGACGGAAAAATTTATTATTGACTAGTATTTTTTTTATCGCGTCTAATTATCTTTGAAGTACGTTTCTCATTATTTGACACTAATAGTATATTGGATAGGCATAACACAAGAGAATTTCAGGCGAGGGTGAGGAGTACCAGTTCGAGCTCTAGGTCAGGCTTGTCATCATCTGAGATCATGGTTTATCCTGTTTCTATAAACTGCGTGAACAGCTAAACGTGTAAACCTTAATTTTGGTTTTAATACAACTGCTTTTTCTAAAATAATAATCCAAATGGTTAAAACAAAGTTCTATGGCAGAAACTTATTGATAGAAACCAGATTAATAACATTAGTTTAATATTTTTTTGTCTCGACTTCCTAAAGGCATTGTAAATCGCATGTAATAAAAATATATTAAAAAATCGATATCATAATTCTTTCTTCAAAAAGTTTGATAAAAGTATAAAAGTAAAATCTTTGATCATTTTATTCAAATTTTTAAAAGAAATCAAAAACGTATAAGGCTATTATTTTGTTCGTGTACTAATGTGAATAATAGAATTCTTAACATTTTGTTGTTTTATATGTGAAAAATATAACGAATTGGTTAAAATCAACTTATACATCTGTGGTTATAAAGTTAACATTTAGGAAAAAGGTTGTGTATTTTAAAATAATTAAAACTTTTGTTATATTAGAACGTAAATATTAATAATGCGAAATTTAAAACTGTTCCTTTATCTCAATCCTCTATCCCAAATGTTAATTGCAGTCAAGAGTTACTATTTTATTATAATAACAACAAAGCTGACACTGATATAAGTGAACTAAGTTTTGATTATGTAACTGAAGCTGAGATTGCCAAAATTATTAATTGCATAAAAACTAAAGCCGTAGGTGAAGATGGCTTAAATGTAGTTATAATTAAATATTGTCTACCGTATCTTTTACCTACAATTACACATTTAGTAAATGTTTGTCTTAATAATTTCGTTTTTCCAACTAGCTGGAAAAATGCTTTAGTTACACATTTACCAAAAATTGCGATATCACAAGCATACAAAGATTTACCAGTACTATCTAAGGTTTTAGAAAAAGTCATAGATTCCCAACTTCGGCTTCACTTACACTCAAACCAAATTTTACCTGATTTACAATCCGGCTTTAGATCTGGACACAGTTGTAGTACTGCGTTGCTTAGAATAACTGATGATATATTGTCAGCAATTGATACAGGCTTGTTAACTATTTTGGTGTCGTTAGATTTCTTAAAAGCATTTGATACAATAGATTATATCATGTTGCCAGCAATTATGCATTTTGCTGGGTTAACGTCTGAATCAGTGCAATTATTTTCGTGCTTTCTCTCTGGCAGGTTTCAGGCTGTTAGGTTATTCGGAGAAGTGTTTGGCTATTTATGTTGCCGCAGGGCTCCACATTAGGACCATTACTTTTTATAGTTTATACATCATGTCTGTCATCAGTGCTGCATAATTTGAAATACCATTGTTATGCAGACGACACCGAAATTTATCTTTTTTTGGAATCTGATACTCAAAATTCAAGCTTAGCGTTAACTGCTGATTTGGAACGCATTTCCCTTTTTTCTAAAGAACACGGTTTAACTTAAAATTGTTTTTTTTTATCATGTGAGCTTTGAAAATATTCAAGAAATGAACAGTTTATTGTATTGCTTGGAAACAGATTTTTCAAGAGGTGTCGCTTGGCGGACCTTTCCATTTGCAAAAAGTTCGAAAGAGAGTAAGCACTTCCGGCAGCAGATAAACAAAAACCATGTACATAGAAATATGGACAAGAAAAAATGATACGTGACGTGTTTTGAGATTTATTGCAAAATTTGCCTATATCAAAGTTATTAATTTTATTCTAGTTAAACTTTCCATACTGTATATATTTTACTACGTTTTATAATTTATAACACAGGTCAAATTACTTAGTTTATTTTAGCATCTGTAATTACATGGTGCACCACTAACTTTTTCGCCCCGTACCTTAAGATTACTAGATACTAGATTTGTAGTCCATAAAGTTCCTAAGTGTATAAGTAGAACAAACAATTTACAAGGTAACATTATATTTATTACAGGGTAATCTGTAATTTTACTTACTATCAGTGGATATGATTTGTGCTATTTTTGAGAAATACATACAAAGATAATGTATTCAATACAATGCTGTATTAATAAAAATTCAGTGATTAAAGAAATTCCCATCACATTTTTTTGTAATTTTTCATAGTAGAAAATGAATAATAAATTTTATTTCTGAACGGGATATAATAAGCTTATATTGTCATAGTTACGCTATCAATAAAGAGCGTCATAACTCCCTTTGGACATTATAGATTCTATAATTCCCTCTATCTATCACAAGTAAAAATAAAATAAAAAATGCTAATATACATATACAGGGTGTCCGACCGGAAACGCCATCGATAGATTATAGGAAAACTGTGGATGGAAAAATTTGAAAATTTGGTAGTATACTAACATCGACGGGAGCAGTTCCGTTAAAATATCTGCAATATGGTGGAACTTCCGGTTATACCGGAAGTAGGTGCCAACTTGCTTATTTTAAATAGAACACCCTATATATTATTCCATTTTTGAATTTTGCACAAAATTCTAGACACATTTTGTGTATAATCTTCTATACCTAAGTCTAACTGTTTTGAACTTATTTTGAATTTTATGTCAAAAATGACGTTTTCAGGCCTAAACAAAATTATAACATTTTCCTATACTAATGCTTTTATTATTTAATTGTAATGGGTTTCCTTGTAGCAGGTGACCTATTTTAGTGGACTATGTCAATATTTTAATAACAAATTAATACAGGGTAATAAAAAAAGGATTAAAATTAAATTCAAAACACGTCAAAAGTCATTTTTTTTAAATGCAAGCACCTTGTTTTTATAATTTTATCTTATTTAGCATCAAAATAAGGTAGACTTTGTACAAGGTTATCTATTCAAAAAATTCATGGTTTTCGAAATATTGGCAATTTAACTTTGTTTGTTGCACAAATGCTATTGTATTTCTTTTAGTATGAATGGTTATTTCTAGTTGGCCATGATGGCGTTAGAAAACAATCATCTGTCAAGGATATGTCAAACTGTTAAAATGTTCAATAATCATGCCGGGACGCTTAAATTATACAAACGAAGATTACTTAAATTTATTTATTATTTATGGACAATGTTATAAAGTTTTATCAAAAACATGTGTTACATTTGCAGCAAGATACCCGCAAAAACAGAAACCATCACCAAAAGCTCTTAAACGAATAATAGAAAACTTCAAAAACTTTGGATCCGTTAAACCAAATGTACCTATAGAGAAATAAATCTGTCGTTAATGATGAAAATGTTGAAATCGCTGTTTTGGGTTATTTTGCTGCACATCCAACAATGTCTGTAAGACAAGCTTCATTGGAATCTGGATTAAGTAAATCGTCAGTTCAAAGAATATTACGCAATCATAAATTTCATCCGTATGCATTTTCCATGGTTTACCATCTGAAAGAGACTGATTGTTTAAGGAGATTGGATTTCAGCAAATTTATTTTAACCTTAATCATTTGGACAGACGAAGCCAAATTTACAAAAAACCAAAAAACAGCATTTTAAGTCGGCGAAATTCCCATTATTGGAGTAAATCAAATGTCCACGTTATTAGAGAGCGAAATTTTCAAGAATCTTGGCAATTTAATATTTTTTCTGCAGTAAGAAACGATGGCATCGTGGCATTACATTTTTATCAAGAAAATTTAAAAGGTAAGTTAACCTATTTTTTAAATCATTTAAAATATTTGATTTATTAACTTATTAAATATGTGAAAGCTATCTGAACATCCTGCACAATTTTCAAAACAATTATTTAGATAATTTACCTTTGGCTGATCGTAGACATCTATTCTATCAACATGACGGCGCACCTCCACATAGTAGCCCATTAATCAACAATTTTTACAAGGCGCCTTTTATGATCAATGGATAGCAAACAATGGACCCTTCCTTTGGCCACCACGGTCCCCAGATATCTCAGTGCTCGATTTTTTATTTGGGGTACAATTAAAAATCGAGTTTATAACACCCCGTTAACCACCAAAGAAGACTGCATGCAGCGAGTTAGGACTGAGTTTCAAAATTTAACACGTGAAGCAATAAGGAAGGCGACCCATGAAAATTTGCTACTCAGATGCGAAAATGTCTAGAAGTTCAAGGACATCAATTTGAACATTTAATAAAATATTTTTTTTAAACTTTGGTCTCTAATTAATTGTTCTTTCTTGTAAATGAAACAATCAGAGTTATTTGTCTGTACATTTGAATTAACGGGTCCAAAGATTTTGAATTTTCTATTATTCGTTTAAGAGCTTTTGGTGATGGTTTCTGTTTTTGCGGGTATCTTGCTGCAAATGTAACACATGTTCTTGATATAACTTTATTACATTGTCCATAAATAATAAATAAATTTAAGTAATCTTCGTTTGTATAATTTAAGCGTCCCGGCATGATTATTGAAAATTTTTAACAGTTTGACATATCCTTGACAGATGATTGTTTTCTAACGCCATCATGGCCAACTAGGAATAACCATTCATATTAAAATAATACATTGTGCAACAAAAAAAAGTTAAATTGCCAATATTCCGAAAACCATGAATTTTTTGAGTAGACAACCTTGTACAAAGTCAACCTTATTTTTGATGCTAAATAAGATAAAATTATAAAAACATGGTGCTTGCATTTAAAAAAAATGACTTCTGACGTGTCCTTGAATTTAATTTTAATCCTTTTTTTTTGATCACCCTATATTATTTTATTATCAAAATATCGTCATAGCCCACTAAAATAGGTCCCCTGCTACAAGGAAACCCATTCCAATTAAATAATAAAGGGATTAGTATAGGAAAATTTTATAATTTTGTTTGGCCTGAATACGTCATTTTTGACTTAAAATTAAAAATACGTTCAAAACAGTTAGACTAAGGTATAGGACATTATACACAAAATGTGTCCAGAATTTTGTACAAAATCCAAAAATAGAATAATATATAGGGTGTTCCATTTAAAATAAGCAAGTTGACACCTACTTTCGGTATAACCGGAAGCGCCACCATCTTGAAAATATTTTAACGGAACTGCCCCCGTCGTTGTTAGTATACTATCAAATTTTCAAATTTTTCCCATGCACAGTTTTCCTATAATCTATCGATGGCGTTCCCGGTGGGACACCCTGTATGTGTATGTATTTATGAAATGAAAACTGAACCATATTTTATTTATTCGCGTCATTACAAATAATAAATGTACAATTTTGAAATGTTCCCTGAAAATTACTACCGCCACTGGAAACAATTTCTTGTTTTGTATAGCTGGAGCTTCTGTTCACTACAGTCGAGGTACTTGCTCCTTCTAATGGCAAACTAGACAACATACGCGCCGTTTTATTTCCTCTAGATATCCCTCCGCCACCGTGAAACTTTTCCAACCTCCGTGTCTTTTTAAATTAGTCATAGTTGCTCCTGCATTATCTAGAGCAATAGCAAAAGTGCGACGAAGTCAATGTCCCGTATAGGAAGATAGGTTTGGCAATCCTAAATACATTGCGATTTTGCTGGGGATTTTCCCAAACATGTTTTTTCCAATTGGCTGAGATGTACCGGGTGACCCAATAAGACTGTTACTCGGCCATATCTCGGGAACCGTTCGTCGTATGACTTTGGTGTAAAAAAAATATTAGGTAAATCGGCCATGAAGAATCGCAAGAGGGCGTAACAGCCATCTTAAATTTTTAAATTGCATTTTCTGTAAATTTCGCATAATAAACAAAAAAAATTTTTCATATTTGTAAAGAGAACCAATTTATCTATAATTTTTGTAAAAACAAAAGTTCAGTTATTTCAAAAACAAAGATGGCGGAGGGTCTTCTATCGTTTTTGCAATAACCTGCTTTAACTTCTTAACGGTTTTAGCGATTTTAAGAAATTTGAAAAAAGCATTGAAAAGAGCATTCTTTAAGCAATAAGAATCGACCAAAATATAGTAAATTTAGTTGAATCCTTCTCCGCCAGGGGGCTAGTTTTGACACCATGACCCAAATTTAAAAAAAATCAAAAAAATTAAATGGAATAATATGACTTTTTTTTATGATAGAGTAGCCAAATAACATCCAAATAGGCCAGTAAAAACCATTTTTCAAAATCTCGTTCCTAACCTCGAATATTGGGAAAATGAGAATAATTGATGTTTGAAGATCGAGGACCGCGCGGTAAATTTTCTAAAACTATTAAAAATTTAGCACAAAATGAATAAGATGTTAAAGAGACAATTGTGAGTCTAAATAAAATTTATTTAGGTATTATTTAAAAAAATATATATATCATCAGAACATTCATGTTGCTCCAAAGGGACTAAACGCATTTTGAACTTATTGTCACTTTAATATTACTCTCGTAATTCTAACCTTTAATTTAAAAAGTAAGCCTAAAACCTAAATAGGTATACTATATCCGAATTCGAATATGTTAGACCATCTATTTTGGAACCATTTACAAAGATTCTTTGTAAAATTTGATGCCCCAAATCTAGTACTTTGCGTAAAGTTTTAAGCTGTTTTTTTGCAATATGGTGTGTGGTCTTGAAAAAAAAAAGATAGGTAGGTAGTTCAGTTCATCTTTGCCAAAAAATATAATATATTTGAAAATTAAAAAGTATAAGGTATAACTTTTTAATCGCAATAATGAAAAACAAGGTAAGTCTTGGCTTGGTTTTAAAGTAAAGTAAAAGCACCTTACACTTTAGGCCTTGGAAAATTAAACAAATGGAACACGATGCATTATAAAATGACAGTCGTAATTTTGTAAATTATTTTGTTGTGTTTACATTCAGTGCAGTTTTTTCAATTTGTAATCTTTTTTAAATGCCGATTTCTAACCAAGAAACATTTAATATGCTTGCGATCTATTTTAAATGTTTTCAAAATGGGATTATCGCTGCTTGCACCTTCTATTTGCGCTATCCGAATCGACCGCGATACCATCACCGCGTGTTTGTGCGTTTAGCCCAGCGCCTGTTAACAACCGGTAGCATACGTAGACCTGTCATGAATCGGAGAAATAGGCAAAATAACGAACAAAATGTTATTAATCTCCTGGCATCTATAGAAATCAATCTCCAAATTAGTACTTGACTTGGGTATTCCTCAAAGTACGGTTCATCGCATTATTCAAACCCAGGGGTATGTAAGAGGTATACCTCTTTTTATAAAGTTTAATCTATTTTACACTCAAATTATAAACCCCATGTTTTTTTACATTTTTTGCTATTTTAGGCTAAACCTCTACCATATCAACTTACACCAAGGCCTTACTCCTCCGGATTTCAAAAATCCTCAATTTCTGTCAAATGTGTTGTAGACTGACGAAGCCACTTTCGGTAGTAATGGGCAATTGAACTTACATAATGCGCACTTTTGGGCCCGAAATAATCCGCGCTGGTTTGGAGAAGTCCAGCATCAAGGGAGATATAGTGTAAATGTTTGGTGTGGGATAATTGGAGGGCGGGTTGTTGGTCCGTTTATTTTGGACGGAGCATTAAATGGTCGAACATACCTACATTTCTTAGAAAATGTTCTTCCAATTTTAATGGATGATATTCCGCTGGACGTCCGCCAAAATATGTTTTTTCAGCATGATGGTTGTCCTGCCCATTATGCCCTTGCTGTTCGCCAGTATTTAGATGCCACCTTCCTGACCGTTGGATCGGAAGAGGAAGCCTGTTCCCTTGGCCTCCAAGGCAAGTTTTTGTAATGTTATTCGCCGTAAAATTGCTTCAGTATTTAACACAAGAATCTTTGGATGTTGCATTTTGGAATGATTCTGTTTATAATTGCGCACATATTAAAACTTATTAAATATTTCAAGGTCTCCCGATTTAACCTGCCTTGATTTTTTTCTCTGGGGAAGAATTAAGGATATAGTCTTAGCAACAAGGCCAACTTCCCGCAAGGATATGATTGCAAGAATCAGGAATGCCATCTTGAACATCCCAAGAGCTGAAATTGAAAATACTGTTTTTTCAACACATCAGCGTCTTCAGATGTGAATCCAAAATAACGGAGGCCATTTTGAACACCTGGGTCGCCATTAGATCCTTTTTTTTCCTTACCACAGAACATTTCATAAAAAGAATTCCGTAAAGTAACTATATTATACCTACTAAAATCTTTGTAAATGGTTCCAAAATAGATGGTCTAACATATTCGAATTCGGATATAGTATACCTATTTAGGTTTTTAGGCTTACTTTTTAAATTAAAGGTTAGAATTACGAGAGTAATATTAAAGTGACAATAAGTTCAAAATGCGTTTAGTCCCTTTGGAGCAACATGAATGTTCTGATGATATATATTTTTTAAATAATACCTAAATGAATTCTATTTAGACTCACAATTGTCTCTTTAACATCTTATTCATTTTGTGCTAAATTTTTAATAGTTTTAGAAAATTTCAAACATCCATTATCCTCACTTTCCCAATATTTGAGGTTAGGAACGAGATTTAAAAAAATGGTTTTCACTGGCCTATTTAGATGTTATTTGGCTACTTTAACATAAAGAAAAAGTCATATCATTCTATTTGATTTTTTTCATTTTTTTTTAATTTGGGTCATGGTGTCAAAACTAGCCCCCTGGCGGGGAAGGATTTAACTAAATTACCTATATAAGGAATGCTCTTTTCAACGATACTAAATTTGTTAAAATCGCTAAAACCGTTAAGAAGTTAAAGCAGGTTATTGCAAAAACAATTGAACACCCCCCGCCATCTTTGTTTTTGAAATAACTGAACTTTTGTTTTTACAAAAATGATAGATAAATTGGTTCTTTTTACAAATATGAAAAAATTTTTTTGTTTATTATGCGAAATTTACAGAAAATGCAATTTAAAAATTTAAGATGGCAGTTACGCCCTCCTGCGATTCTTCATGGCCGATTTACCTAATCAAAACAACTTAAAACAAAAAAAAGGAAATTAATACACACAAAAAGGAAAATAAGAAAAAAATTACCTCGTTCAATAAATGAATTTCATTATGAGCTTTCTTTAGAAATCTGATAACATCATTAGGAGATAAAACAACAGACTTTTTCGGCTTATAACTCTTACTCTTCCGTTTGAAAAAGCCTCTAGTTTATTGAACTTGGTGATATCTTGTTTCTCATGTATATTCACCTTTGATTTTAGCATTGACCATTTAGTCCATAAAGAATTCGGATTATACGTTTTTGACTGCAACGAATAAACACAATTACTACCAATTCTTGAAAATATTTCAGTAATACAGTTTCAGTGGCATCTTTGGCATAACATTATTCCGTGTCAGCCACTCCAGATATATCTTGCACTCTTTTTGGTATACGGCTTCACTTTTCGATGGAATTAATGATTCTCTTGCCTTTTCAGCTTTTTTTCAAAATCTGCTCTATTATATTTGGGGTAGAAAACACGTTTTTAACACAAACACAGCTTGATAACTAAGTTCTATTTATAAACAAGTAACATAGCAACAACAAAACTCTTATAATCAATGGTACCGGATTCAATTATACTGGGAAGGTAATAAATTGGTATATTTTTTCCGTTTTAAAAATGAACAATATTTTATTGAAATCGGTCATAAATAAAATTATCTATGTACCACGGAAATTAATGAGCTTTAATATAATTTCCTTGATACATAAATAACTATTACGCATTTAAAATTAAAGGAATAACATTTGTGAATGCATCTCGAAAGAAACAAAGAAATAGCTTTCAAAGCAATGTCGTAAGCAACAAAATCAGAAATAATGTCTACGGAACTCCATGACTATGAGTTGCAGGAGTTATTGGAGGCATTTTCAAAATCGTCAATTTTAAATAAACTAAAGTTGAAATATTTGAAAAATTAATTGATCATAAAACGGAAGATTACGCTATTTTATATAAAAACAGAGGACACACCACAG
This sequence comes from Abscondita cerata, assembly GCA_030710515.1. NCBI lineage: Eukaryota > Metazoa > Arthropoda > Insecta > Coleoptera > Lampyridae > Abscondita > Abscondita cerata. Next base: position 104,133 of record JALBCR010000963.1, read on the forward strand.
GCAAGAGGCGGATTAGGTCAGTTGTTAGAGCGTCGTGCTAATAACGGAAGGTAGTGTGTTAGATCCCCCATGGGCCAAATATATTTTTATATAGGAATTGTGGCTAAAAAAATAAACAAAGTGATCCGCTGATCGGTTTCACAGATCAAACACCTATTAATATACCGTGTGTCCTGGGTAATCTGAAGCATTATGTTTAAGGGTAACACCACTCTAGAATTTTGAAAAAATTGATTTTTTTTGGCTTAAACAATACTTTAGGGTCATAAAAATAATATCCACTGAGTCTTATAATGAAAAAAATTTTTTAACGCTTAATTCTCGATTTTACTATAGCGTCACGGAGCACGTGCAAATGGCATAATAAAATTTTGCGCGTTCATGGATCTTCCGCCGCCAATTTTTCAATCATTTTATGATACAGTTGTAAAGAGAATCGCAATTGGAGCAGAGGAGATTTGCCAGCTCAGTATGAAAACTGCAGCTCTAAAGGAGAAAGAGGAAGGCAACACTAGTGATATTACTGTATCTGGGGATGGTTCGTGGAGAAAACGCGGCTTTTCGTCACTTTACGGATTCGTTTCACTTATTGGATGGTGCTCTGGCAAAGTGGTCGATATTTTGATAAAATCAAAATATTGTAAATCTTGTGAATTTTGGGAGAAGAAAAAAGATTGGTTCTCGTCTTCGCAATTTAAAAAAACAAAAAAAAGGTCTTGGAGGAAAAGGCAAGCTAACTGGCAAATTAATTGACGAGTTGTCAATTTATTATGGTCTAGCAATACGAAGAAATCATGATTCTGTAGAAAAAATGCGTAATGAAATTTATGCAACACTAAACCACAAATTATCTACAGACGATGAACCGAAACACGACAAATGCCCGTGCGGAGAAGATTCATGGTGCTCATGGCAGAGATCACAGGCTACTGGAAATTTAGATTATGTTCACAAACCACCTTTATCAGAAGAAGTTTTTAAAGCGATTTCTCCAATTTATGAAGAATTAAGCAGTGATGATTTGCTTACTCGTTGCATAGGTGGTTTTACGCAAAATAGCAATGAGAGCTTTAATGCAATTGTATGGCCTATGGCTCCGAAATCAATCTCCAGTGCAAACACGTACTTGATACTGCAGTATATATTGCTGTAGGTATTTATAATGATGGCATGTTAAGTATTATGAGGCTCATGCAGAATTTAAATATGAAAATTGGCCCAAATTGTTTTAATTTCTGTGTGGAAACCGATAAGCGTCGCATCAAGTTTTCGGAGCGGTCACTTACTAATACCGCAAAAAGGCCCGATTATCCTTGAAATCATCTAGGAAAGAAGAAGAAGAGAAAAGCATCGATGTGGATGGCCTAATGTATGGTGCAGGCATCGCAGATTAGAGATAAAAACAACAATTTTAAGGATTTAAGTTCTCGTAAAACTTTAAACGCGTTTTTCTAAAAATCACATTTTTCAAACTGGGAGGACAGTTTATTTGAATACCACTAAATGGATTGCTTTAAAATTTTGACAGTAGCTTCACAATTATATCCTCTATGGAAGTACGTAGCCGTTTTTATTTAATGTAAACTTTTTTTTATAAACAATTTATTGCTTAGTTTTTGGGCAAAAACGATTTATTTTTCAAAAGTGCACCATTTATTCAAAATTTGATTTAAAAAAATCCTACGTACTTTTATAGGCAACAATATACAGATTATAAATCTTTTTATTTTTGTTCTAGGCTTTATACTTAACGAGAAATCCGTCCTTCCATGAAGGAGTTTTAAAAAAGGCGATTTCAAAGACTGATTCTATTACCGCCATTTTGTATTAAAATTATAATAAAAAATATGTTTTTGTACTTCAATATGTATTAAATAAACCCAGTGAAAAGAAATCCTATTCCTTTTCCATACTCTCAAAATAAATTGTTAATGTTAAGTCTTTTTTCCCCTGCTAGAGTGGTGTTACCCCGAGGAATTTGAAAAGTCCGATTTATATGTCCCCAAAGTGTTTTTAGGATATTTTCACTATCAGAACACTTAACAATGTGTACTAAAAAACGTTTTGCGGATTAATTTCTAAAATTTAACCAAACATATTAAAAATATTTGAAAAAAATATTTAATAATATATCAAAACGTGCGAGGTTTCAAATTCCAACCTTTTTTCTTTTTTAATTGTATTATTATTAATTTCCATCGGTGAAGAGACATAATTAAAAGTTTTACTTTTTTACTTGATATGTTAATGTAGATATTAGAACAACATTCAATTATTATAAATTGATTTTGGATTTTACAGCTGTTGTAATTTAGTTTTCTTGTGACGCAGATTGTTTGAAAACAGTCGTCTTAATTTAAACTATTATCAAAAAATTAACTGTTTTGTTTTTAAACAATCTGCGTCACAAAGAAAATATTCAATTATAGTATATTAAAGAACTAGTTTCAGAAGACGTATTTTATAAGACGAGTACAGCGACTCGTTTTCGAAAGTACGAGTTGCTAAAATGCCTTCTGAAACGAATTCATTATATTATTTTTTTTGGGCTTTCAGGTTGATTTTTAATTAAAATCTCGCTAGTTTTTAAATTTAGGAAATTTTGAAGTATAATTGTTAGGGTGGCAATATTTTCATTAAATGTTGGTTTAAATGATAGTTTAAGTTCAATTAGTACATTTATCATACGTTTAACTTTAAAAAAATGGGTAATGTACTGAACATTAATTACGATTTAAATTAACGCACACCGAACGTAACGACAGCTTTGACGTTTAATATCAAATCAGTGTTCCCACCGTTCGGAATAAAAATTGTTCTATTTCTATAAAAGAACTCATTTGGGTGCTTTTATAGCTCTGTAAACTACCCAAAATAGAAAAAAGAGTTTTTGGATATCGCAAAATAATAAACGCTAAAATTGCGTGAGTTTCTACGCATTTCATACGAAATTACGCATGTGCAGAAGATTTTACGATATCCAAAAACCCTTTTATTAAACAAGTAAACTAAATGTTTCATAATGTAAATATTCTAATAAATCCATTGCCAGTTCAAGTAAAAAAAATTAAAACTTATGCCTCTTTGCCGATAGAAATTAAACGCTGTTCTTTTTAAATAATAATACAACTAAAAAAAAAATTGAATTTGAATTTGAACCCTCGTACGGTTTGAAATATTTTTTCAAATATTTTTAATATGTTTAGTTAAATTTTAGAAATTATTACGCAAAACGTTTTCTAGTAGATATTGTTAAGTGTTTTGATAGTGAAAATATCCTAAAACACCTTTGGGGACATATAAATCAGACTTTTCAAATTTTCCATGTTAAACAGAATGCTACAGGTTATCCGGGACATACGGTATAGGATGCAGTCGCCTGCAAGCAGTAGTCCAAGGAAATGTGAGTGACACAAGGGTCATTATCGAAAAGATACAAAACTTTATTGTCCTACATCTAAACTTTTCAAAATTATGACGTTTTTAGAAAATTTAAAATTCTCACAATACACGTTAAAAGTAACGATTTCTTCTTAATTAAAGTATTATTTATTCATAGTTATCGATAACCCAATGCTAAAATCTAAAACATGGAAATCTTGAGTTTCGAAATATCTATCGATAGATTTGCATAAAAGTGGTTTAAAAAACAACGTTTTAAGAATATCTACAAATTACCTACATCCTAAAGACATTTTTAAAAAATTCCATTAAATATTTCATGGATAGAAGAGAGTTACGTATTGTTCTTAATTTACAACTGCTGCGTTAATGCAGTTTTGTTTGTGAATAATTTCAAATGTTATTATTATTATTATTAGTAAAGAAAAATAAACTGCGGAGGCACTTGGTAGTGTCTTCCAGTTGTCAAAACATCTATTATTTCTTAGGAAGTGCTGTCTAACTGAAATTTTCTTTTGGGAGTTTAAAAATCGCAAGTGTTTGTTGTCTGTAAATTATAAAAATTATTATATTTACTTGGAAATCAGTGATGTGTTATTCTAAATACTTGTATGAAATGAAATAATTGGGTAACACAATAACAAGAAAATATGCAACATTTGTTCTAATTTACACCCCAAAATTATAATTATCTACTACTGCCCAATTCTGATATATTACTTGTCTTAATCGTCGTGGGACACCATGTATATGTTTCGGGATGATGTACTCCTTCGTAGATAATTATGCAAATAAATGCATGCCAAAACAACTTTTGCTGATTTAAGTTGCTCCAGTAGCATAGGTTTTCTCAATACCCTAAAGACAACAGAAAAAAGACCGAACGCATTTTCCACTATACTTCTAGCTCTTGACAATCTATAATTAAAAATGCGTTCAATAGAATCTTTTTCGTATGAACCTGGGTAAGGTTTTATAATATGTTTGTCCAATGGGAACTCATCATCAGCTACGAAAACGTACGGTAATACTTTGTTTGTGTTTAGTAAAGCGTTATCGGAAGGCAAATGCAATTCATCCTCTTGCAGCTTCTTGTAAAACGATGTATTTTTTATTACACCACCATCTGAAATTCTCCCCTGACATCCAACATCAGCGAAAGTGAAACAATAGCCTGCGTCAACAACAGCCATTAGAACAATACTAAATGTGGACTTATAATTGAAGAATTCACTTCCTGTATTTATAGGAGCTTGAAGCACTACGTGCTTATCATCTATTGCTCCCACGCAATTGGGAAAATTTCATAAATCATTAAATTGTTTTGCAATGTTCAACCACTCCTGTTCTCCTTGGGGCAACTGAAAAAAATATGAGTTCATTGTATTTAGTGAATTTAATTTCGGCAAAAAATTTTAGTTTTGTTGATAATATAAAGTAATCATTTTTTATACAGGATGTTCTATAACTTATCCGCCATAGAGCAGCAGGTGATTCCTGAGGTAATTTTAAGAAGAAAAGTTGAGGTTAGCTTATCATGTATGGATTTTAGGGCATACGTTTTATTAACTTTCCTTCTTAAAATCACCTGGGAAATTACCTGCTGATCTATGGCGAATAAGTTATGGGACACCTGTATAAATCTTTTTTACAAAAAGAAATATCTTAGCGAATAAATCTCTAATCGTCATAAAATATCCAACAGAAAACAAAACTAATAGGTATCAGCTTGTTTTATTGTACTAATTTTTATTTTTCCTTTACTTTTTCAGAATGAAAATGAGTCCGTCGAAATGACACAAGATGAAGATTTGGAGGAGAGCTCGGATAGAGATTTGAATGAAACGATTAGCAATGAAAACCATGCGGATCATGAAGAAATTATTCCCAAGCGCAAACAATTTGTTTCTCCCAAAAGAATTCCAAAAAACTAAAACCTATTGAAGATCCTAGAGTAACTGGCGCTTACACAGTGATGACTGATTTAAAATCTAATATTTCAGCCCAAAAAAGACGGCTGTTCGGTATATGGCGAACATATTGGTTTTAAACTAAGAAGTTACAACTCATACACCCGAGCTATTGTGGAGCATCATATTAATAATATTATCTTTAATGCCGACATGGGTTTCTATGCACCAAACAACAATTCCAACATCCAACTTCCGACAACAAACAGCACAGGATATTATTCCAGCACTGCTCCGTCTCTTGCCTTATCCCCCGCTGCCTCATATTCATCTCATGGTTCCACTACTTCTAATTTTAACAATCAAATTCCAACAACAAACAGCACAGCATATTATTCCAACACTGCTCCGTCCCCTGCCTTTTCCCCGCTGCCTCATTTTTTCTCATGTTCCACTACTTCTAATTTTAAAAAAAAAAAAAAAAAAAAAAAAAACTTCATATTCCAACAACAAACAGACAAGATTTTTTTTCCCCTTCCCCCTGCCTTATCCCCTGCTGCCTCATCTTCGCCTACTGGAGAACAAAATCTGAACATACCACAAACTGGTTTGACTGGCCAAACAGAGATATTATGAAGAATAATCTTTTTACTAACTATAAAGATTAATATTTCATAAAAATGTAATGATTAGTTTTAAGCTTTGTTGCGTTCAATAAAGATCATTTGTGAGATAATATGAAAACTGTCAAACAAAGTGCTTGCACGCAATAATGACACCACCTGTAAACTCCTTAAAATGATGTATGGTGTTATTGATGACGTGCAAAAACTTTTTATTTGTGCTTTTGTTTACCTACTTACCTTAACATGTTCCTGCAAAACTTCTATGATGGCTTCACAAACTTCTTGTATTATTTTGGATATAACTTGTTTGGATATTTTAAAACATACATGAGAGAGCTATATGAGTCGCCCGTCGCGAGGAATCTTAGGGTTACAGCGAGTCTTTCTGCTGCAGGAATAGCTCTTCTGTAATTTGTATCAATCTTCATTATTTTTGGTTCCATAATTTTCAGTAAAGCTTCAAAATCTTTAGGAGACATTCTGCAAAAATTCTTGAACATACCGTACTCATGTTCCAGTTTTAAATCACGTAATAGACTACTGCCAGAATAAATACGTCTGTTTTAATTATAGTCGCTTGCCAAAATCGTTTCTTCTTTTTTTCTTTTCAATAAACTCAGTACAACGAAAGCGGCACTGGCTAACAACAACTTCTCAGAGTCATTTTCAAATGCTCGCAGAAAATAAATGGATCAACTAAGAACTTGAATATATTCGCTCTAGTATGGACGAGATTTCAATATGACGAGCGAACACGAGCAAACATACGCAAACAAGAACAAATCCTCGCTCTTGCTCGCTTTTTGGTGAATACGCGCCTATAGCAAAATAAGTATGTTAGTTTTTAATTGCTCTATACCATTTTTCTCAAAATATGTAAAATACAGCACTGTATAACTTTTTTCCATCTTCCGTTCATAATCACTGATTTTGCATCACTCTAAAGCAGCGAGTGTTTCTGTTCTTTTCTTGGTCCATCAGGCATCTTATTTTGAAGGATTTTATAGACCTTTTAACGCAAGCATTGAGAAAAAACACGTATTTTAATACATGCCAAAATGACACCGTGTTGACAGCTGCCAAATGGTATTACCAACCAAAATGTGCTGGCATGTAGTAATATATGAAAATTTAATTTTCGACAAATTTGGCCATTTGTCTACCTAAAAAATCGTGTGTATGAGTATGACGTTGCCAGAAGCTGTTTTTGCAATTTGTAGCCATCTTCGCAATAAAAAATATACAAGGTGTCATTTGAAAAAAAAAGTTGACTATCGTAACCACAAATCGTAACTTTCGTATACGTATACGTCAATATAATTAACTGACGTGCAGAAAACAATATATCGTATCCAATTCGCATGTAATGGCTTTCCTTCCTAATTTCTAATGTCCTTGCTCGTGTCATAATAGGCATAATATACATTTGCTCTAAAAAACTCGAGTAAAAGTTTTGGAAAACAAACTGTTTCTCTTAAAATAAACCTAGTTTAAACAAGAATTAAAAAACCAGGCCTAAAAGTGTTTGATATCGTGCCTAAAATGGTTCTTTAACAAACGTATTAATAATTACAATTGCTCAGGCCAGCAATAAAATAAACATTTTGAATTCATTTGCATTGATTTTATTTTTATTAAACCTGATATAAATGTAGAAAATGAAGCCGAATTCCATTATACATGCCTATTCCAAGCGATATGCAATTCAAGTAATTTGCAAGCAAATCACTAAAATGTCTTTGATGTTAACAAAGCTCTGTTGTTTTAAAAGTTAAATGGTTTGGTAGATTGTAGTTAAATTCTTGCATAATGCGTAAAAACAGAAATTAAAAGGAGGTATCGTATCGACGTACTTCGATAATAGCACGACAAAGTATGTTCCCAGCGAGAAATATAAATAATTTATCTTTTTCATATATTTTTGAAATTTGATATTATTTTAATAATAAAGAATAATATTGCGATGACAAAGGGGTAAATTTTAATTTTGTTTTAATGTTAGGCGCCAACCACTTTATGAAGCAATTTAAATTTTGGCTCTTTCTCTCAAGGGTTACTTTTTTACCGAGAAACAAAGTGTTTTCACATACACGCGTTTTTGTACAGCTCCTATTCAAATAATTTCTGTCACTAAATTTTGATTAATATGTCTTATTCCCTTCATTAAAACACCTTCTCGGCTCAACAATAATTGATTTACAATACCGTTTTTAAATTTATTTACAAACCTCTGACAAAAGGTAAATTTGGCAACGTGTACAAATTTCACGTGCCTTGCATTTACGGGCAAGTCTTTATTACCTGCACGTCGCTTATTTACATTAAACTTAACCTAAACAGATTACTACTACTTTACAAACTTATTCCTACTTAAACTAAATCTACCTGGTCATAACACCAACTTCGACGGTGAGTATACTTTGTTCCAATTTTGCGCAGCCTCGACCGTTCATTCACCCTTGAGTTCACGGACCTTTTCCCTTCCGGATCACTTTCACTGGAAAGTATTTACTTTCCCCGTTAATTTTGTTTACTTTGATTACTGTACTCCTTCAACTTCTCACTTTATTTTTGCACTAAACAATTTTTATTAAATTTTAATGGTTTTACCATGACGTCATCTATTTTATTTTGGCGGTATTTTTCTTCGCACCGATGTACGCCTTTACGCTTTGATTTTCGGACTCCCGGGCGTCTCTTCCGCACCTCTATTTATTACTTCCGGATCCATGGCCAACTTGTTTATCAATTTATTCAAATAAATCGTTACGCCGCGTCGGTTTTGTGCTGCCATCTACCGGATGTTTATCTGAACCCTTAGTTTTTCTGTAGTTTTCTTTAATTTCTCTAATTCATTTTCTTAATTATTTGTTAATTACTGCCATTTTCTTTTGTTTTTCTGCCCTTCCTTTCTTGTCTTTCTTTTCTTGATAGAATATTGCACCGCTTTACAATTTGTCTTTAAATTTTGTTTATGTTCATAACCCAACTTTTTATAATTAACTTTGTTTAAACCACGCATTTTCACCCTTTACGTCCTTGTTTATGTTTTACATTGTCTATCACTCACTTTTATTTATCACACTTCGTCTCTTTTATCACTCTCACCTCACATTTTGTGTCCTGGCAAATGACCTTGACCTATTATTTCTACCTTAATTACATAACTAATACTAACTTTTATACAGGTTTTCTTAGGTTGGGAAGATTACTGATGCTGCGGACACTTAACAATGATTGAAGATCATCATTACCTAGGATCAACAGTCCAATTTCCAGCAGAATTCAATGATCTTTCCGAACCTAGCCGATTTACAAAGAATATGTAATTTTGCATGAAATGGGAGTTTTAATCAATCGGGAAAGGCATTTTAAGGACTTTTCGAGGATTATGGGACTGGCTCAAATGCAATAACATCGCAATGTATAAATGTATTCGTTTATAAAAATGTATTGCGCTGTAATTCATCATTTTCTATATTCAATTAAATTAAGATAAATTCATTGGATAAAATTTGGAACTGAATACCGCTCTTAGTCTCACTTTCATTGAAAGTAACGAAGAAAATAGGTAGATGTACCTAATTAAAATCTTAAAACTAATGAACAACTTTTTTGGGTGAATGATGAATTAATATCAAACATTTAGAACATCTAACACATCCTGTTATACCAGAAACTGATTGTAATTTATTTAATTAAAATTCTGTTATTACCAGGTATTTTGTTAACTTCTGGGATTCCGTCAATATAGAGTTTTGCTGTTTAAGAATTGCGACTTCCACGACCGAAGTCATTACTAAAACAAAAACGTCTTCCGGGATTGAACCAAGGTAGACAATTAAAAATCAGGTACTTAATTTTTCGACCAAGCCAGATTCTAGACTAAGAAAAGTCTAACTAATAGGGAAATACCCCCGTATATAAAGAAGAGAAATAGTCACGGTTCGTTAACCTCGACGCTTGATTGGTTCAAAATAGGAGAGGGGGCGGCGTTAACGATGGGAAACCACAAAGGTGAAAGTTTGAAACCACGGCAGACTTGGAACAGTGTTTTAACCTACCAAAACGGTGAAGTTTCGAAATACGTGTACTAATAGAAATAGATCGACCAGTTTTACCCTATGTACACACACACACACACACATAAACAAGGAATACTATACACACCTTGAGAAGAAAGAGTCGGAAACTTATCCTTTGAGGAAAGTAAAACTTGTGAAATTTTGTTAGAAGATATAAAAGTAGGTTTAATGCCATTTTTTTGAAAAAGCTTGCCTATTTGATTAGTAGCCTTGTGAATGTAAGAGAGAGAGGGTGGAATTGTTTTGGCGTTGTAGAAGAAATCTTTTTTAAACTTTGAAGGTGAGGATGGGAATGACGTTTAATGACTTTTTGGAAGACTTGTTTACATCTTTACTATGTTGAGATAATATTTGTTCGATAATTACAGGAGTATCTTTGACGGGAACTTTTGTAAATAATGAAGTAACATCGAAATTAACAAGGAGATCATTATGATTTTCCTTCAAATCATCTAAACGTTGAATGAAATGTGAGTTTAAATGTGTGAAGATGTTTTACTACAAATTCGTTAAGGATTTTCGATAGAAATTTAGTTAATTTAAGTAGGAGATTAAATTGTACTAACAATGATTACAAGATCTTTGACGTTACGCCCAGTCTCTTGTAAGCTTTATCAAGGCTTTATCAAGAATGATTTACATCCTAGAACAAAAGTGTTTTCTTGCTACAAGACGTTATTGACAAAAGTATTTGCAGTCAAAACAACCAAAAAGTGAAGCGTTTGAGAAGTTATGGGAGTGTTTAAGACTTATGGGACTGTTTTACATTTTAACAAACAAATAACAAATTGCACTGCTGCAAGAGAAGGCAATGAATTGGCAGTTGTTCTAGTCATTCAAGAAAACCCTAAGTTAAGCACAAGGCAATTTAATCAATTGCATTAATTAACAAAAGTTCTAGTGAACAGAATTGGGTAACAGCATCACTATCATCCTTATCACATGGCGTAACATCAAAGAACTCTAAGACCATGCCTTTAATCTTAGAATAAATTTTTGTGCCATTCTGATGGATTGTATAACATTAAATCCACATTTTGTCCAATAAATGCTCTTCAGTGATGAAGCTACCTTTAAAAGTAATAGTTGGAAAACAAACTTAATAACATTTATTATATTGTATATGAAAACCTCACTGGATTAGGCAAATCGACGAAATGTTTAGAGTGGTGTTTTAGAAATATAAGTGTAAGAGCCGTAATTTTTGAAAAACTTCTCAGCGGAGAAAATTATTTGAATTTTCTAGGCAAAAATTTCCCGGTTTTGGATATTTTTAGAATAAACACGCTAAGGAATATCTCCAGATGGTTAAGACATCCGGTATACAATTAGAAAAGAAATAAATATTTTATGATTTTTAGACTCTGTTTACTAAAACGTTTCTGACAAAAATACCTTATTTCTACTTTGCGTTAAGAATATCGATATTCTATCACCGAAATGGCATCATCTAGAACGTTATAATTAGCCGTTCGCGTACGCGAATAAACTAGCTGTGTGTTGATATTGGTCTACTGTCATACTTACGTATAAAAATAAATGAAAATAGTTTTCTGCAACCAGGTAACAAATACAACTATTATATTGCTATGATGATTGAACGTAATGTAATTGTAAAATAAATTTATCTCAGGGTCTAGGTATTTTTTTGCTTCTTTATAAAATAAATTGTATAACTCGAAATGATTGTGTGTGGTTAATTCTTTAAGAAACCAATTAAAAATTATTAAAGTATAATAATACATTAAATTTATATTAAAATAGTAATCAGGCTTTGATTAAAGTTAATCTTATTAAGTGGCTAGTATCTTAAAACTGTTTTCAATGATTCGCAATTAAAACAATAACTATTCACTTATGCTACCAATTGCTTGTAAGACATTTTTCCTTCCATACAAGACTACACTTAAATAAAATACAAGTGTTTAAACAAATTTAATGTTTAATTTTATTTACATTCAATCTTTAATAATTAGGTGCTTGACACAAAAACACATCCTTTTATAAGCATCTTTATTCTTATACATTCCTTGTATTAAACCAAAACAAAAATCCCTATTTTTGTGGTACCAACAGAAATTACTAATACAAAACAAACTAAGCTAACTCATCTTCTAATCGTATGTTTATTTTCTCCTCAATTAGTAGACTGATTGAAAATTTAAGCCTTCTTATAGAGGAACACACACTTAGTTTCGTGCTGCGAGGGTGGGCACTTTCTCAGACCAATTTTACAGGTCTGTATGTCTAACCGAAATCAGGTTTGCCGTTTTTTCTTTATATACATTTCTGGTAACATGCCATGTCGTTATAAAAACTTATGATCATATATAACAATAAAATTTATTAAATAATTAATTCTTATTACCACCGTTAAAAATATTACATGAAGAATTTGTACGTATAACGTCGTCTTCTAAAACTAATTAAATTTTACTTTCGTTTTAACAATTTAGAACAACGAGATCTTTTTTAATGACTGAAAACTATTCCTCTTCTCTAGGAGTTTGTTTATTTTCAATGTTTTATTTTAATTAGCTATTTACTTTTTTAAATTTTTACACGAGAGACATACGTTTCACGATGAGAATGTGATGAGAGAGTGAGAGAGTGTGATGAGTGAGATGGGATCC